>BQNB010028905.1:0-47500 GCA_026074375.1 Tanacetum coccineum
TTTGGTTAAGGATCGTGGGGATGATGTTGGTCTTTCGATGCTATTGGTGGACTTTCAGAATGCCTTTAATCTGGTAGATCGAACGGTTATGTTACAGGAAGCCCGTCTGCGCTGCCCTGCTATCTCTAGTTGGGTAGAATTCTGCTACTCTAGGCCTGCCAGATTGTACTACGGAGAGCACTCCTTGTGGTCATGCCAAGGGGTGCAGCAGGGTGATCCTCTTGGCCCTCTTTTGTTTTCCCTGGTGCTACATCCCCTGATTTGTAAGATCAAAGACTCCTTTAATCTTTGCCTTCAGGCTTGGTATCTCGATGATGGCACTATTGTTGGGGATACTTTGGTTGTAGGTCAAGTTTTGGACTTAATTACGAAGGATGGTCCGCGCTGTGGCTTGCATCTTAACGTTGACAAAACTGAGCTTTTCTGGCCTAAAGAAGACCCCAGGAGCAGGTTGGAAGGTATTTTCCCACCCAATATTTCTCGGCCCTTGCATGGGGTTAAGTTATTGGGTGGGCCTGTTAGTGTGGATGTTGATTTTGGTAGTGCGCTTGTCATGAAGCGAGTATCTAAAACCATTGGGCTCTTGAATGCGGTTGCCAAGATTAATGATCCTCAATGTGAGTTGCTTCTCATTCGGGCGTGTGCGGGGGTTTCTAAACTATATTTTGCTATGCGCACATGCCCCCCTCGTGTCTTTGAGTCGGCTCAACTTTCTTTTGACATGGCTCTTCGTTCTGCCTTGGAGCGTGTTGTCACGGCTTCTGGACCGGGGTTTGGCGATTGGCAATGGAGAATCGCTACTCTTCCCTTTACATTTGGGGGGCTTGGCATTTATTCAGCAGGTGATGTTTTGAATTATGCCTTTATTGCCTCCCGTTTGCAGTCTGCTACTTTGCAGACTAAGCTACTTCGAGATGTTGGTATCGTAGCTCCTGGCTCCACTTTCGATGACGCTTTGTGTGTATTCAACAATGCTATGGAGATTGATTTCCTAAGTAATCCAAGTGAGGTCGCTGCCCCCAAACTCATGAAAAAGATGGCAGACATATATTTCACTCGGGTTACTAAGGATGCAGAATCTTCTTATTCTTTATCGCCTCGACAGATGGCCCTGTGGCAATCTCAAAGGGAGGATCACACTTCAGACTGGCTTCGTGTGGTACCGATTTCTGGGTTGGGACAGACTATGAACGGTAAGACTTACCGTTCTGTTCTGTGCTACCGTTTAGGCGTCCCCTTATTTTCTGTCTCAAAGCCTTGTTCAGCTTGCTCAAGGGTTTTTGTTAGAGATATTTACGGGGATCACGCTGTATCATGTGCTGGGACTATCGGGATTAAGCACCGTTACAATATGGTTCGTGATTCCCTCTGTCGACATCTGTTTTTTCGAGTATCCTATCCTTAACGTTAGGTATCATGCGTAATTTTATGATCGAGATTTTACCTTATACTGTTTTACTTATCACATTTCTCAACTCGAGTATTCAGCTCGGTAAGGAAGCTGATATGGGCTGGATGGGGGATTGGGACAAATATTTCGTCCAGAGATATGCTTCTTTACTCATGGGATGGAGGTCTGGATGTATGTGTAGATCTGACTGGATCTTCACCTTTGACACAGACACGGATGACTGATTTTGTACCTAGTCGAGTGGTGACTGATGCTGCACACCGTAAGTGCAGTAAGTATATAACTAAGTGTGAAGCTATTGGTTATGGGTTTCTTCCCTTTTCCTTTTCCTCTTTGGGGGAACTTAAGAAAGATGTGGTGACTTTACTGAAGCGGGTCGAGAATTTTTCCATGGCTCAAGATATTGGGGCCCGCGCTGCTAGTCATATTGTTAATAGGATTGGGTTTTCTATTGCTAAAGGAGTGAGAACTCAGATAGTATCTCGGCTTTCCTCCAATGTATTGTAATCTCTTTTATTCTAATGTAGGATGTTTATAAACAAATAATAAGAATAATATTAATAATAATAATATAATAATGATGGTTATATATATTCACTAAAAACAGGCTCTAGGGTCACGAGAAAACAAGCGTAAGCCAAGGTTAAACACATTTGGGCAAAACATAATGCGGGCTAAACGGGCTCACTTCATGTGCTAAACGAGCTCACTTCATGTGCTAAACGGATGAGCTGGGGTGATATTGGTATACAAAGTTATGTTAATGGATGATTCGATGTGATATTGGTATGCACATATGTTAAACGGATGAGTCAGGGTGATATTAGTATACAAGTTATGTTAACGGATGCGTCGATGTTATATTGGTATACATGAGATGTTAAATGGGTAAGTCGATGTTATATTGGTATACAACGTATGTTAAACGAATGTGATATTGGTATACAAGTTATGTTAAACGGATGAGTCGATGTGGTATTGGTATACAAGTTATGTTAAACAGATGAGTCGATGTGATATTGGTATACATAAGATGTTAAACAGATTAGTGTAGGTGATATTCGTATACAAGTTATGTTAAACATATGAGTCGATGTGATATTGGCACACATGAGATGTTAAACACATGTGTCTAGGTGATATTGGTATACAAGATATGTTAAACGGATGAGTCGATGTAATATTGGTATACATGAGATGTTAAATGGGTAAGTCGATGTGATATTGGTATACAATGTATGTTAAGCAGATGAGTCAATGTGATATTGATATACAAGTTATGTTAAGCGTATGAGTCAATGTGATATTGGTATATAAGTTATTTTAAACGGATGGTCAAGATGATATTATTACACATGAGATGTTAAACGGATGATTCTATGCAATATTGGTATATAAGTCATGTTAAACGGATGAGTTGAGGTGATATTGTTATTCATGATATATTAAAGTGATGAATCGTGGTGATATTGGTATACAAGTTATATTAAGCGGATGAGTCGATGTGATATTGGTATTCATGAGTTGTTAAATAGATGAATCTGGGTGATATTCGTATACAAGTTATGTCAAACAGATGAGTCGATGTAATATTGATATGCACGAGTTGTTAAACAGACGAGTCTAGGTGATATTGGTATACAAGTTATGTTAAACGGATGAGTTGAGGTGATATTGTTATTCAGGAGATGTTAAAGGGATGAGTCGAGGTGATATTGGTATACAAGTTATGTTAAGCGGATGAGTCGATGTGATATTTTTTATGGGTAAAAAGTCGATGTGATATTGGTATACAAGTTATGACTCGAGATGATATTGTTATACATGAAATGTTAAACTGATAAGCCTATGTTTGACAATATTATGCATGTCCTTGTTCAAAGATGGATTTTACTCGCATGTTTATTTATTTGTTGCGAAAATCATGTAAATCTTACATTTATTTGTTGTTGTTTACTCGTATGTTTATTTATGTTTCATCAATAATCAAACCGCACTACTCGATTTGAAAAAAATGTAAAAAGTCAAACTTTGACTTTAGCTTTAGGGAGGACATGTCCTCCCCAATGGTTTGAGTGGAAAATTACGAGCTAAAAATTATTAGCAAAAACAAATGAAATATGAAAATAGTTATTGGGAATGACATATAGTGGAGACATCTCCTCTCTAATGTCTCTGGTCAAACTAAGGACATTCCTAAATTATTTGGGGAGGACATGTCCTCTCCAACATATTGAGCGAGAAATTTGCGCGCCAAAAAATTATTACATCAAAAATGAAATTTAAAAATAGTCATTGGGGAGGACATATGGTGGAGAGATGTCCTCCCTAATGTGTCTGGTCAAATTTTTTGCTTATTTTCAACAGGGTCAAAGCTTGAATAGTTGCTGTTTTGTCTTTTAGTAGGTTTTTGGGGAGGACATTTGTGTCCTCTCTAAAAATTTATCCCCTTTTCTATTTTTTCTTGTAGTGACATTTAACATCAAAGATCTAGCGCGTTATAAATTTAATTCTTTGTGCGGATTTAATGTTTGAATACTAAATTAAGAACTGAAGCTTCAAGAGACCATCGAGGTAAATAATGATCATGATGCTAACGATGACGATGATCAAGATGGTGGATGCAATCTAATAAAATATCACAATAAAAATGACATGGTCTCTTAATATTGTGACTAGGCTAGTAACTTGCTCTACATTAGCACAACCGGTTGCATGGGTAAAATGATACACCAAAATGACTAAATTCAAAAGTTTATGGTAACAAGTTAAAACTTTTTTGTTCGGTGATTAAATGTGAAAAACGTGACAGGGTTTGTATTTTATTTTTTTTAATGTTTTTTTTTAAATTAAATAATTTTATTTATTTTTTTATTTTTTAATTTTTTATTAATTTTTTATTTATTTAAATACTATTTATTTGTCAGATTAGTTTTTAATATTAATATTTTTATTTTTTAAGTTTTAAATGTTATAATTTTTTTGTGTTTAAAAAATTGTTAATTTTATTTTTTAATCATTTTATAAATAATATTTTATTTTTATGTTTTTTTATTTTTTTATAAATTTAGATAATTTTTTTAAATTTATTATTTATTTTTTTTATTTTTTTTATATATTACTAAAATTATTTGTATTTTTTTTGTTTAGTATGTTAAAAATTTATTTTTTTTTTAATAGTTTTTTTTTTTTTTTTTATGTAAAATATATCATGTTTTTTTTTTTTTATTTTTAAATTTTTTTTTTTTTTTTTTTTATTTTATAATTTTTTTATTAATTTTATTTTATGTTTAATATTTAATATTATTTGTTAAATTTTTTTTTTTTTTTATTTAATTATTTTATATGTCAATTAGTTTTTGGTTAATTTAATATTTTTGTTTTTTTTAAAAATTTTTTATTTATTATTTCTTGATTTTTAGTTAAAAAATTTTTTTATTTATAATTATTATATTTTATTTATAAGTTTTTGTTTATAATTTTTATATTTTTTTATGTATTTTTTTTTAATTAAATTTATAAAAGTTTTTTTATTTTATATTTTTGTTTTATTTTTAATTTTTGTAAGTTTTTTTTTATTTTTTATAAAAATTCGATGTGATATTGGTATACAAGTTATGACTCGAGACGATATTGTTATACATGAAATGTTAAACTGATAAGCCTATGTTAGACAATATTATGCATGTCCTTGTTCAAAGAAGGATTTTACTCATATGTTTATTTATTTGTTGTGAAAATCATGTAAATCTTACATTTATTTGTTGTTGTTTACTCGTATGTTTATTTATGTTTCATCAATAATCAAACCGCACTACTCGATTTGAAAAAATGTAAAAAGTCAAACTTTGACTTTAGCTTTAGGGATGACATGTTCTCCCTAATGGTTTGAGTGGAAAATTACGAGCTAAAAATTATTAGCAAAAACAAATGAAATATGAAATAGTTTATTGGGAAAGGACATATAGTGGGGTGAAACATGTCTCTCATATTGCTCTGGTCAAACTAAGGTCATTCCTAAATTATTTGGGGAGGACATGTCCTCTCCAACATATTGAGCGAGAAATTTGCGCGCCAAAAAATTATTACATCAAAAATGAAATTTAAAAATAGTCATTGAGAAGGACATATGGTCGGGACATGTCCTCCTTAATGTGTCTGGTCAAATTTTTGCTTATTTTCAACAGGGTCAAAGCTTGAATAGTTGCTGTTTTGTCTTTTAGTAGGTTTTTGGGGAGGACATTTGTGTCCTCTCTAAAAATTTATCCCCTTTTCTATTTTTTTCTTGTGTTGAAATTTAACTCAAAGATCTAGCGCGTTATTAATTAATTCTTTGTGCGGATTTAATGTTTGATACTAAATTTAAGAACTAAAGCTTCAAGAGACCATCGAGGTAAAAAATGATCATGATGCTAACGATGACGATGATCAAGATGGTGGATGCAATCTAATAAAATATCACAATAAAAATGACATTAAATATTGTGCTAGGCTAGTATCTCTGCTCTACATGAGCACAACGGTTGCCTATGTGCGGAAAATGATACACCAAAATGACTAAATTCAAAAGTTTATGGTAACAAGTTAAAACTTTTTTGTTCGGTGATTAAATGTGAAAAACGTGACAAATCAGAGACATTTTGAAAGTCGACTCTCTCTGCACGATCCACCTTTCGTGGATATGCAAATTCAAGTTTAAACGGATTATCGTTATACATCTTTTCAAGGACGACGAATCAATTGTAATTTAGTATACTAAACCTTTTTACTGGAGTTTACTAGGACAAGACCTAGTTATTCATCCGACCATTTTAATCTAACCTTCAATTTGAAAAAATATATATATAGAACGATTTTCATAGTGTTTGCCGTTGGATCTTATCTCAAATAATGTGAAATAGTATAGATGTTCACTGTTAGCGTTTTAGACGAATTCTAAATTCAGGATTTTTGTCCTGATCGAACGTGCGAGATTAATTAGACGGTCATTTATAAATATATTTCTTTTGAAGTTTGAGATTACAAGGTTATTTCTAAAGGGAATTATGTGGGCGGCTTTTATATTTATATCTATGACATGAGCCTTATTATCTTCTCTAGCTAATTTCCAAATTTTCTCATCTTTTTTTCTCTTTAATTTTTCCAGTAAATAAAAAAAATCATGTCATTCACCGGACCTTCATCAGTTCCATTATTCATCAGACTTTCATTATTCACAAGACGTCCATGGATCTCTGCAGATCATCCATACAGTGGAACTCCATCACGTTCCGCAGTTCAACCAATAAGTGGATATATGGATTGGCCTATAAATCAGCAAATCCTCGGAGATCTTGATCACTGTATAATACCGTTGGAAGACATAATACAAGCAACCAACAATTTTGCTGAAGAAAATATCATTGAAAAGGATTATAATTCGACGGTGTACAAAGGAGAACTTGCCGGGAAAAAGTTATCATTCATATTAGCTAATGAAGGATATGTTATGGAAATCCATCGTGTAGTTATGTATAGTTCTCTGCCAGAACATAAAACTATTGTCCCCTTCATTGGCTGTTGTGTCAAGGATGGCAAGATGATTCTTGTCCTCGAGCATCCAACTCGCGGGAGCCTTAGCAAGTATGTGAGCGGTGCACATCTCACATGGTTGATGCGAGTCAAAATCAGCCTCGATATAGCTTCTGGCTTGTATTATCTTTCAAATAATCGTCCATGTGAGACGTATATTGGAGATTTGAAAAGCGCGAATATTCATTTAGATGAAAATTGGCAGGCAAAGATTCTGTTAATCGCTCCTAGTCCGTTGACTTACCCTGTTGACATCTATGGTATTTCTTTAGATGACAAAGGTCGATTGGGCAACGATGATCGTTTATACATACAAACTGGAATGCAGTCAAAAATATACGCTTTCGGGGTGATACTATTCGAACTTCTATGTGCAAGGCTAGCAGTTACATATGATGAAGAGGGAGGTACACTTTTGTTTATCAAATTTGTGCGCAGCCACTATGAAAAAGGAACTCTCACCGAGATTATAGATCCCCTTCTAAAGGTACAAATGAACAGAGACTCCATTGCTATTTATTCAGAAGTTGCATATCGATGCCTAAACGAGGACCCATCCCTACGCCCAAGAATATGGGTGGTTATAGAGCAACTTCAAAAGGTCCTCAAACTTCAACAAGGTTTTGAAATTTCGGAACTTCAACAAGTAAGTTACTGCGAGTTTCCAAATGTCGTTTTCCCTTTCTCTTAAGCAGATTTTAATTAAGGGTTTTTCTAAGGGGTGAGCAGAAAAACCGAAAAAACCAAAACCAAAACCAAACCGAAAACCAAAAAAACCCAAACCGAAATAACCGACCGAAAAAATTCGGTTTTTACTTTTTGAAAACCGAAAAAATTCGGTTCGGTTTTTGTTTTCGTCCAAAAACCGAACCGAACCGTTTTATTATATAACAATATATAATTTATATAATATAATATAATTAAATAATTAAATAAATCAAAATTAATAAGTTCGTATTACTTTTGTGTAAGGAATTATAATATTTATCTTTAAATTTATATGCGTGTTCATTGAGCACGTGCGTTTACTTGACAATATATCAATACATATGTGACAATGATAATATTATGTGTATGTATACTTGCACGTATGTGTCTCATCTATATGTGTGTAATTGTAAAAGTTTGGGATACACATTATTAGGCTTAGATTAACAAAAAATGTTAAAAAGAATAACCAATTCTCGACATAAAACAAGTTTGTTGGTAATGTTGGTAGAAAATGGCCAGACCCAAATATAAACGATTACAAACCCAAAAAACCAAAAAAGCCGAACTGAAACCGATAATAAACCGAGAAAACCGAACCACCAAAAACCGAACGGTTTCGGTTTGGGTTTTATTAAAACAGAATATTTCGGTTCGGTTTTGGTTTTTGTCAAAAACCGATCCAAACCGAACCGTGCACACCCTTTCCAACCACAACCCATTGGGTTGTGATTAAGATTACCTTAATTGAAAAATCAACAATTAACAAACATCAAACATTTCATGTTTATCAACACAATCTATAATTATAATCACTAAACATGCATAAATTTAAAAATAATGAGTTTACTAAATGCTATTCTTACACGAATGATAACCTTAATCACAACCGCATGAGTTGTGGTTAGCAACACCCTTTAATTAAAAGTTAAGGTGAAAATCATGAAATCGTAGCCAAATTTGAGATTTGTTACAATATAGTCACTCTAACTTTATTTTGATTATAAAAACCACTTAAAGTTTTAACAAGGTTTCATTCTTGTTTAACTTTTATGTTAAAGTGAATTGAATGGAACAATTCTAAAATTTAATTATTATTTTGTGGTTATTGTTTATGTTTATTTGTCTATTAAGGAGTTGTATATAGAGTTGGTTGAAAGTAGTTTTATTCAGGGGTCCTAGTGGTGGCCTAGTGGTAAAAGGACTTGCAATAATCACACTAAAAAGGTGTAAGATCCCAAGTTCGAATCCCGCTAGATGCAAACAACTCTGGAAAGTGTCAGTCCAACTCTTGAAAAGAGGATTGGATTTACCTGTTTACAGTCTGTTGTGGTATGGTTCTAACTCTGGAATTGTGGTGTCACGCACAAACCTTCTGAAAAGAGAGGGCTTTACCTGGTTTAAGTCTGTGTGGCTATGGATTCTAACCCCATGGATTAGTCAGCCTAAAGAGCAGAAACCATTGTTACAAAAAAAAGTATTTAATATTAATGTACAACATGTAAATGCATGTATGAATATTTTAAGCACACCAGATTGAACATTATACTAAGAGAGTTTGAGATCAAGGTATTTAGGATTTCTGTGCGGATTATACTTTTAGTGCTATTGCACCACTCCTTTTTTTGTGAATAGCTCGAGTGTCTAAAATGTCCTATATCAAACGATTTGATGTATTTAAGCATCGACGACCATTTATAAACATCGTAATCTAGGGATTTTAATATTTTAAAATTCCCCTTTGACAACTCCAATATCATGCAAGTTCACTCATTAACATCAGGATGAGAAAAATTCACAATAATTTGCCTACCTACCATATTAGATAGTGGTCTAGTGTAGGGTCATGGTTTTGTTCACGTACTCAAATTAAGTCCACCTGGACTCAAACAAATTGTAGTCCATTTTATCAGCAAACAAAGAAAACACTCTAGTTTATATTGGTTTACACATCCATTCCTATCTTGAAATACTAATCAAGGACGAATCTTGTACGGTCTAGTTTAACCTCAAAAACACCTCACATATAACAAGAGATATGATCATTTGAATTTGGAAACTTTGACCCATTCTACTTCTATATGAATGGGGTACCGATGATCTTGGGATATGGTGGGTATCTCTTAAGGGTCGGAAAGGGGTAAAATCAAAAAATTGGTTTTTTAAAAAGTCCAACTGTTGTGTATCTATATATGTAATTTTTTTAAACAATATTTACACTAATAGAATTTTATATAAACAGATCTTTTAATAAAATTTTTCGGTGATCCAAACGAGTTCTACAAATCCAAAAGAATTACCATTTTAACCCAATTCTTTATAGGACTTCATTAACCAATGTGCACAAAACACCCATGCTGCTTTCTTGTAAAGATATCAGTTCAATAGAAAATAGGACATGAAGAAAAAAAAGAAATATCTTTCTTGAGGATTACTTCGAAAGCAAACACTTTAACATCAAAGATCTGAACCCCTCTTATTGACAATCAACATCGACCATAAATCTATATCATACTAGGACGTGATGTGAAGTTCCTTTTCGGAATCGGATCTTATCTCCTTCATCAGAGCACACACAGGGGTCCAATAAATGGATGAATACCATCTGCAATTGATCGCTGGTAACACAACTGGAATTAAGGGACGAATTGGAAATTTGATAATGAGAATTTGAATCTACCTTAATGAATTCCTTAATGGCTTATGATGGTTAACAACTACATTTTCTTGAATTAAGTCGATTTTATTCTGTTGGATTAATCGTTTATAAGTCGAGTTCACGTATGCATGGCTGGAACAGTTTGGGTTCATAAGTCTGCATGTTTATGTCTTTTACTAACATAATATTGATTTATTGGTTACTTGTTTTCGACCATTCTCTGGATATGCTCGTTTAGGAGAGTAGGTGGATAGTTGTATGTACCGTTCTTTTGGTAGTACTTAGTAGGTAGTTTATTGTTCCTATGTTTTATGTTTTCCCACGTTGGTGTGTAAGGCTATATATAAGCCATCTTTTTGTTGAATAAGTAAGCATTTCCAGTAATACTTTACAAATATACATCGAGTTGAGAGTGAGAGGTGTGCTTCAATCTCATTTGGTATCAAGAGCTTGTTCGATTTAAGGGATTGGTTTGAGGTCGGTTCCAAGTAAAGGAGTAGCCTCTAGGGGCGGACCCAGCGGGAACCGGGTTTGTCTTTAAGGGTGAACTGGGTTGTTTTGTCGGATCAGTTCTCTGTGCGTTAGAAGCTGTGTATGCAACCTTTGGTCATTTGTTCGTGATAAGAGTCTAACCGATGGAGAATGGCTGTTGAAAATACGAAGTGATGAAGGATCCGTCAAATGATAGGTGGCTTTGGGATTTTGTTCGTTTAGCAGGTTTAAAGAATACGTTAATAGCGGTGTTTTACGTCGTTTTCTTGATCGGGTGAATAGAGCTTTGGAACAGGTACTGATCGGGTAAAAGGGTTTGGGAAGGTTTTTACAGCGGAAGTACGAGGCGATAGGTGTATCGGGACCATCATTGTCGTGGAGGAGACGAGGGTGAGTACCGTTAGTCGCAGTCCGGGGTAGTGACGGTGTATGAAACATAAGGCAGGTCGTAGTTTAGTTTATGATCAATTCTGCGGCTGGTTGATAGGTTACCGAGAAAAAAATGGGGAAGATGAACCGGGTACTGCGGGATAAACGACGGTAAGTGTCGGGAAAAAGAGGTAGCTTTGTTTCGCTTCGTTTGGCGAGCGGTGAAAGAAAGGTAAGTTAGGAAGCGGGTCGTGTGTTTTACTTGATTCGGTGGTATAATGCTCTCGTGGCACAGAAAAGAAGTGGTTATGATCAAAGGGTTCTGGGTGGATGACAAAACAATAGTAAGGAGGGGTGCGTTAACCTCATGGCCGTGGTAGTTAAATAGGGTGGATTTTGGACGTGGAACGCGGCGAAGAGGTGTGGGTCGGGAGGTGGCCGAGATGGTAAGGTGAACGTGTCCAACGGGATGCAAATGGTAGATGTTACTTGTGTTAGTGAACAATATAAGGCGGCTGAGCTTTGTGGACTTTGGATGTGACCAAGGTGGAGGAAAAATCGGGTGTGGGAAAGGTCTTGAACGCTAATTGATGAGGCAAAATAAACGATTAAGGGGGTGAATGTTGGATAAATGTTTATTAAGTCGTGTCTCTCTGTATGCTTGGCGGATTCAGTTTGAGGGTTCATAAGTCTCGCATTTTTAGGTCTTTACTAAATTAATTATATTATTGGTTAATAGTGTGAACCATTCTCCTGGATATTTGCACGTTGAGGAGTGTTGTGGATTAGTGTGATTGTACCGGTTCTTTAGGTTGTATCTTAGTAGCGTAGTTTATTGTTCATTGTTTTTTGGTTTCCCCACGTTGGTTTGTAAGGTTATATAGCATCTTTTTAGTTGAATAAGTAAGCATTATTCCAGTAATACTTTATTATATCTGTGTTGGAGCAGTGATGAGGGAGTGCTTTCAAATTCTACATACTTCTGAACGCATTAGAATAATGTTTTTTAAGCTTCCATTTTGTCAAAGCTGCACATGTTTCTTGAGTTTGACAGCTAGATACCAGCAAGTTGTTTAGGCCCGTCCATCATTGCTGCTCAAGAGCTTACCATAGTCGCAATTAAAATATCATGTACCTGTACGACTACAAATTTAACCATTCGTCATTAAGATTTTGCATTTGCGAACCCATCATACTAGTTAATACTGGTACAAACTTTCATATACTTCAATGTTCAAAATGGGAGGTGTTCAGACTAGTGTTGACCAACCAACTTTCAGTCATTATCTGTTTTATCCAAGAATATCTATATCTATTAAAAATAATCTTGTAATCTAAACTTTCTATTTTGGTTAGTGTTCGATCTTAATTTACTTAAACATAAACGAATAGACCTCGTTTTTATAAATGGTTAAAAAATAACCCCAAACCATAAATGGTAACTATTAAAGACTAAGTTTTAGAAGTCATTACTTACGGGCGTCAAAACAAATGTCACATGTCTTTATTGAGGTCATATTCCCCTTCTCACACCCAGGGAGCATCACAAGAGGACTATTTCTTTACCACTTCATTTGCCTATGAATACAATTAAGTATGCAGTCATAATCACGGGGCGGTTCTATATTAACTATAAGAACACAGACATATTTAGATATGCCATGATTGTAGTCTTACTTTTATAACACACTTGGCCGAGGGCACTTTCATATTTCCTTTCAAAGTTATAATAACAGGTTGGTTCCAAGATACACTAAAACCGTTCATTTCTTATATAAATACAATGATGATCTATTAATTCTTATAGTAAATGATTTAAACATACCTGTAAACATTTTGTTCTTTCAATTGATTTTGATCATGTGATGACGAATGCCCAAATTCTTAACACAATGACAGTAAAAAATTGACAATATATAATTGAAAGCAAAAAACATAAAATACCCCACTCATTGCCTTTTTCTCAAAAATCTTAGAACAATCGTAAATATTTTAAAAGCAAATAAAAGTAAGTATATTCGTTAACCTTTATTATTCCCTAGTCTATTACTCTAGGTGAAAAATCCGCACGATATGAACTTTCAATTAACATAACGGCAGTTAGCAATCCTTCAAATGTGGATTGATTATTTCAGTATTGCGGCTTTCAATTAAAACGTTAATGCGTCCATCATACGGTCCAAAAGCATTCAATAATAAGTTATTTTCAACAACATGACATACCATTAGGTGAATTACTAAACATAAGATGCAGGCAAAGAAAACCACACAACTAAAAAACCAAACTCAATAACCATCGTATTCGTTGTTATTGCTAGGAATGAATAATTTAATGGCGCATGAAATTACTTTCAACATTATCGCCATAAGAACTCCTAAATTATGGAATAAAATATAATTTAGTTGGTGTTGACTGATGACCCAGCTTAACCTGGACTACCAAAGAGAGGTAACATAGCTTGCTAATGGGTCTGTAGCTTTGGTATCCTTAAAGTAGTTGATTCAAAAAGGTCATCAAATGGCCTAAAGTTTAATTATTATTTAACATGACGAACAAAGAAATATTAAAACGATGAGACTCATTTGTATATGATCTTTTCATATTGATGATTTATAATAAGCTAAGTCAAGTAGATGGTCTTAATTCTTGAAGTTTTGTTGAGATAACTTTTTAATTCCAACTAGTTTGTTGCATTCTCAAGTCACACTTTTACTTTTTTATATAAAACACATAATACAAAAACTTTACAAAATTATAATCAGAGGAATTCATATTGGAATAGTCGAAACGAATAAGAATTACTACTTAGATGTTAAAAAACTATTCCTGTTAGTATACAGCATAAGATAAAAATTATTTTCGCCTTGATTCCCATAAAAATACCTAAACAAATTTTACAAAACTTCAAACAAATATAACTTTACAATGTGTTTCTTTATCTTTCTTTCCAAACTTAAAGGGTGTTTATGATTGCTTTTTTAGACAGGCTTTTCTTTTATTTTTAACTTCAATAGTTATGAAGATAGTTCTTTGTTATGCCAAAAATTGCTAAAAGTCTTTCTAACACTCAAAAAGTGGTTTTATTACAAATATAAGTATTTCCCAGAACACTAAAAACCACCATTATAGGTCTCAAAAGCCTTTAGTTGAAGGGCATACGTCAGAACTTAGAATTAGATTGATGTAAACTACATGTTTTATAGAAAAAAAAAAACTTAGACTTAAAATGTAACAATGTTTGTTTCTGTAAATGATTTGATAAACAGAACGTCAATATTGTAATTGGATCTGAAAAAAATAAAAAAAACTTCAAATAAAGCATAATTTTAATAAGATCGACGCATAGTACATACCTCTGAATTTATTAACTAAAAATGCACCTTTGATTTTAAACTTACCGATCAACCCGATTTTTTTTGTATCGTTGTGTTCTTTTTTTATATTTTGTGCTGCGTGACAATATTTTTTTTTTTCTCTGGTTTTTTTGGTACAGTATGTTTATAATATGGAGAGCCCCAAAAACCATACTAAAATTTATATGTTTGTGGTTTTGTATCCTTATACTATTGTGATTTAACCCCACCTTTTAAAAGTTTTCTTTTTTCATACTTTTGCCACATATAATTTTGTACTCACTTTTTAAAAAAAACGAATTTGTAGTTTTTTTCTTCAATTAGGAAGTAATTTGGTTTACTTATTTTTTAAAATCTAAATTAAAAAAAATATTCTATATAAGGTCATGATTTGATTGGATTTTTTGAAAAAAGACTTCTCCCACTTGACGATTTTCTTTATTAAATAAAACAAGATTAGTTGGGTTTGGATGTTTTATTGTTTTACTTCGGTTGTTGAGTTGGTGGTTGTATGATTAGCGATAACAAGTGATGACTTTTGGTAAGACCCAATTTTTTGCGGGTGGGGGGGGGGGTAACTGTCTAGATAGAAAACTCTTCCAAAAATCTCACCTAAGGGTATGCATTCAATGCAGAGTAAAATCATACTACTTATTTCAAAGATATACAGGAATGTAGACATGGATTCCTTTACCATGAAGACTATAGTTGCTTCTAGCACTAAACAATCACTAAACCATCTTCATATGATAATGCAGACCACCAATTCATTGATCTAGTTACCGCCAAATGGTCATTCCCATTAACTTTCATTTACGGACGTGTTCTATATTTTTAGGGAATACACTGGTCACTATCAATGCTACTTTTGTAGACCTTTACAAAACCTTTCTTTTTTGGGAAGTTTCCCCAAACAGAAAAACAATTATCAAGCAAAACTCTTGGCAACCAAAATCAAAAATATTATTACTTAATTTGTAAGTAATAGGAGGGGCAATCATCGCTAATGTGTTCGTGTTATACCTGGAAAATGTGGTTTAGTAGAAGGTTATCATTTGCATATGGTGTAAAATCCAACCATTTGCTGAAATAAGTTGATCTAAACATCGTATTTCATTTTTATTCCCCAATCTTAGGACAATAAGTGCTTAATGGATGTAAGTGTATGTAACGTTTGATAGAATGGTTGACCTTTGACATCAAAAACTTCCTTTACATTCTCCATGGGACTTATGGCTTTTTGTGAATTAATTGATGTTTCGTGAATTTAACTGAGATGTTTTAGAGGTGGCGACTCTGTTGGGTTTTTCTTTTTTACGTTTTGTTGATTTGTGGATGATTCAGTTGTGATGTTTTTTATTAACTAATGGTCTAGGGGCTGGTTGGTGGAGGTGTACGTCGTAGTGATGTTTGTAAAGTTTTTGCATATTGATGTTTTGTTTGGTCTTATTTGGTTTTGCTTACTTTTAATATTGTTACAAAAGGGCACAAAAAGACGGAGCCAAACACAGATATCAAAATATGTACTTTTGGGGAATTTTTTTTTATTAGAAGGCTGTTCTCCTCTACTATACTGGTCACCAAAGGTATTGTACAAAATACCAGGGGTCCCCTAAGGGTAGTATGTTTAACTTTACGTCACAAAAAGACAAAACGGAAGTCGCCTGGAGTATAAAATACAGGGGTCGCCCAAGGGTGGTATCTTACATACCTAGAAAAGCACACTTGCACAAATGATACCTGGAAGGGACATATGTCAAAATTTAAGAAAGTTAGTCCAAGTCGTCCTAAGGGAATTTATAGAAATAAATCTTTTTGGGGGTAAGTAAAACACATGAAATTTCAATGTTGGGGGTAATAAATCGAATTTTCCCTATTAATAAAATTGGTGTTTTTTAAAGTTGTCTCTTGTTAGGGTTATATTTCTTGTGATTTTATTTTCACCTCTTGAGGATTTTATCTCGTTTTTGATTAGGATGTTACCATTGGTTTATCAAAATTCTCTTAATGCGGCCTGGCGTGTGCTGAATCAAAGGCTTGTCTTTTATATGGATGACAGATGATTTAAATTTTATCAAAACTCAAAGTGTTGGTGGGGTATGTTTTGAAAGAGTAATGGTATATATTTAATTGTGGAAATTACGAAAGAATTGATATGATGTCACTATATTGAGAATAGGTTCCGTGAATTGTAGGTGCAGGGCCTCGAATAAACAAGGAATCTCGATTTAAAGATTGAACTAGCACATTGGTTATCTTTGAGAACATTAGATGCAATTATTCCTCATTTAGCAATACAAGGATTGAAGAATGATAGGAAAGACTAAAGATGGAGGTTTTACTACTAACAATCAAATTAATCATTCAATAAATTTTTATTAATAATTCTGGTAGGGTTCTTTTGATCATGATTAATTATGATGTTAGAAGTTAGGTGTCGAGGAATTTTGGTAAGGAGTATTACAATTACCAATATTGTCTGTTTCTATTCTAGAAAAACTAGGCTTACTTATTATAGTTCATATTTTTATTGAAAAATATCATAAAGAAGAAGTACTTGGTGAAGTGGATTACATGGAGGATTGTCATATTTATTTGAAAAAATATGCAAAGTTCAAGGTGACTATTGTAGGGTATTGGAGGTCATCTACCGTGTCTATAAATCATGCACATAATATAAAGAGGTAAAGACCATGCCTTACCAAACCCCTAGATGTTAGAATCTACTTTGATTAGTCTCAGTAACTGAACCTAAAACTCAATAATCACGGTTTTTATAGAATTGCTTACTTGCTCATGCTATCCTTGAATTGCATGTAATCTTCTAGCTATACTAAATCACTTTCTTGATCTTCTTGATGCCCTTCAGAAGACCGATTAGGGTTTATGGGAAGAATCACTTATGTTGGTTGCGTCAGGTATCCACCAACACTAAAATCAAGTAGAAGTAGGGGTTAGTTCCTATGCAACATTTGATAGGAGGGAAAACATGTGTTTGACATCTATATAGTAATTATACGTTAATAGGAGTTACCATTAACTCCCTCACTTAGATGCTGATTTTTACTCAGAGGCGGAATGGGGAGGGCGTGACTAGTCGGTGCTAGGCCCCCATCCAATAAGCCACTATTGTTAAATCTCATAAGCCCATGATCTGAGTATTCAATAGATTAGTATAATGGAGCACCTAATTGTGTGTTAAGGAAGGAAAAGAATTAACTTGACGAGAATTAGGCGATTAAAAAACAAAATACTCAACAAGGTTTCGGTTAGATTTGCTTATTTTGTTTGCATATTTTACAATAAATCCTTAAACTTTTTGTTTTTCTTTATCTTTTATCTTTTGTGTTGCATGCATAGTTCGTCTTTTAGATTGGATATGATCATAAATATGTACATGTTTAATATTTATGTCTCTCATTAGTATTTCAGAGTTTGTGTGATTTAAGAATTCATGTTATGCAGTTTGGAAATTTAACACTTTTATTTTTGTTTTTAATGCTCTAGTTTATATCAAACATTAAGTATAAGCTTGGTTAAAGTTTGTAAATTTATTTTCTACTTGTGGAGTTGTGGCAAATTCATGTAACATGTAACATCATTTTAGTTAGAGAATTGATTGGCACACTCATAGAATTGATTGAGACACTTAATGTACAAACAGTTTAAGAACTGTATATTTACAGTACAACTGTTTGATCCATATTTTGGATTGTCCGAATCAAATATGAGAGTGTGCAAATCACCTCCCTTTTAGTTATAAAAGTTTTTTTGTTGCTTTCATTCAACACAAATACCATATAATTTTTAAATCGTTTTCAACTTATATTGTTCGATTTTCACCATTTCTATTGTACAGTCTAGTCGGACTCGGCCCCCCTTAACTTAAAATCCTGGCTCCGCCCCTGTTTTTACTGGCATTTAAGTTTTAACTACATGCCTTTATTTTTTAATGTCCTAGTTTATTTTTATGAATAAGTTTAGTAACAGTTTTTTTACTTCGTTTAAGAGTCTTAGAAAGCAATAATTTTCTTCCTAATTTATCTTTTTGGGTTTTATAATTTTTAACCTTTGATTATTACTTCCTCCGTCCCATATTAAGTGTCTATTTTTGACTTTTTAAAGTCTTTTTTCTTCAACTTTGACCTTAATTATTTCTTCTTATGTTATATGATACTGTTAATAGCATTAATAGCAACGTACTTTCCAAGTTTGAGCGTTATCGAATATGAACTTTAAAAAAGCATCACAATACCCATACCAACTCTCAAAATTTGTGCAATATATCATACTTTTTGATGAACGTGGCAAGACGTGGTATGACGTGACATACGAGAAAGTCTGCCTCGTGACAGCCCCCACCATTTATAACATGAACACCGTCATCAAAAGTATGAAATAACACAAATTTTGAAAGTTTAATGGGTAATTGTGATACTTATTTAAAATCGAATCTGAATAACGCTCAAATTTGAAAGTACGTAGCTATTATAATGCCATTAACCCAATTAATGTATATCAAGATATTGCTGACAATGTCCCCAATACCCGTTTGTAAATCAAAATAACCGGTCTGAAAAGGTAAGGTGCGCATTTGTTTTGATTTGGTTATTGCCCATAAAACGAAGACCAAACAAAAAAAGTTTGTATTTTTGGTTATTTTGAGACCATTTTTTCGCGATTGATTATCCATGTTTTCTAGTTTGAAATAATTAGTTTTTACATACTAATTGCAATGATTACGTATTCCTTGGTCAAAGGCGAGTTCACGAATATCACCTAACGATAACACAAAAAATTCCAAAAATTATTCTACTCTAAAACAAACGAACCCGAAATGACAAAATTTAAAAAAGTGTATAAACCCATCCTGGATAAATGTGATCGAAACTTTATTAAATAAGAATATAATCACTATATTAGGATAACTCGATTAATTTGCCTACATTTAACTCGGTGTTGTAGTTGATTTTATATGAATTTTCAAATTACTGATTTCTAAATCCCAAATAAAATCTGGCATATTATAGTAATAACCATTTTGACGATTTAATCTTTAATCGGATATTGATAACGTATAGTATGAGCACCAAGCTTACTGGGCTTAGTTCATAATATACGCATATGGGCCCAGGCCCAATACAGCAAATAGCTGGACTGCTAAGCCTGACAAGGGTCATGCTCCGGATATTTTCAAAGACGCACGCGAGTATCTTCTCAGCCGCACCCGTGCGCCTCCGCGGACAAATACTGACCGCGGAAGAACACTCGCGTCTGCAAACACGATATACGTGGACCCTTGCCCCGACAATGGGAAACCCACTCCGACCACTAACAAAAGTAACCGAAATACTAGGAAACCCTGTACTAGACACCTTTAATAGGATGTCACAGTACACCCCAAAAGTACACAATTATTCTATTCCCTATTCTGACCCAAATTCTGACAATAAGAATACTAAACCCATCACGCCGAAGGGGTCCAAATCGTGAGGTTTCGGTCCCCCACGGTAAGGCTAACGGTTTACCTTTAATTGTGCCAGAAAAAACCATCACTTCTCAAGCTCAGTACAAGATCTCAGCTCCTAAGCCACTTTGAAGTGCCCCGACCCGACAAGAAGACTTTAGACCACTCTTAACCCAAACCCAACACTGAATTTTGAAACAAAAAAAAATAACAAGTGTCGCCATCCGTGGGACCCGAAACGCAACCACGTTTCCCTAAAAACCCACCATGAGCACTCACGAAACAAATCACAAACAATCCCATACGTCCTGCCTTGAGGAACACAGGGGGAGGAAATGGTCCCCATGCCTTGAGAAGCCTATTTACCTGACGAGAATTCTTTAGGAAGAAGACGATAAAAAAACCATCACTTTGCCGCTCATTGCGAAAAAATTAAAAAGAAAAAGAGCAGAAAGACAAACTCAACGCGGGTAAAAGCCATCATTGATCTACGGTGAAGAATCCGCAACTACTCTGTATCCCAAGACCACAACCGCCACCGCGAACAGAACCTAGAAGAAAGGCACAGAGACAGGTAATCCGAAGCCCAATCCACCGCACCCAGTGTAATTCAAAAGACTCCAAGAAGAACATATCCCCTTCAACCGCAGCCACCCGGCCGAGAGGAAAGAAGGAGGAATAAAACGTAATTTACTAGACTGGGAAGAAAGGATAGCCAGCTACATCCTCACGTTTCAGATGAGCGTCGAGCAAAGTCCCCAAGCAAAAAGAAACCGAATTTGAAACGAGAATGCGTCAACAAAAATCCTACGACAGCTCCAATACTCAGAAAGTGAGGACAGTGACGGAGGTCCAAGGAAATCTAAGTCAAGAAGGCAGAAATGCACACACCTATGAAGATGATCCACTATCAGCCCAGGACATTGTGAGGAAGAAATTCCTTTTCACACTACGGGATCCGGCACTTAGTCAACCGAGAACTAGGATGCCCAGCCATGTCAAAACCCTACGACGTAAGCGGAGGATCCGGAAGATCACAAAAGTTTATATCAATCGGGTCCGCAAACACAGAAGTTGGCAATGCCGACATGGTTTCACATTGTTCAACTCAACCCAAACAGGGAAATGCCATAGTTTGGGTTATATGACAAGATTACCATAGAATCGATTGATAGCTACGAAGATCTAAGGGACAAAAGCCTTAAGGAAAACGATCTTCAGCAAACAAAGGTGCACATCACATCACAACTAATGCAAATAGAAGGAGACATCTAACTGAGGACATCATGGAAAAGATATAGGCAGAAGTCCTGGACTAGACGTGCTCCAGAATGCTGCGAATCTCCTGGGTTCATGCACGGAATAACTCACCCTGGTTAATCAAGCGTCTATTTGAAAGAATCCCGAGATCCTCTTGGACGAGATGTTGTAAGAGAAATGACAAACAGTCTTATCCTACAAGGGGAAGTTTTCTGCAGCAACTCAGTCACGTTCGAAGGAAAGCATCTTCATCATGGAAAACCGTCAGAGGGAGGGGAACAAGAACCGACTTGTCAAGAAAGGCTTTCAAAAATAAGCAAAGACGCCGTATCGGTAAGCTATGATAGATTCTCACCCTCACAAAAACACCAAAAGATAATTTCGCTCTGGATAAAGTAAAAGTTCAAAGCTCCACCCCCAATGTAACTTCGTCGAAAAAAGGATCCGAGCAAGTACTACTACTTGCGAATTTCATTCAGATAACAGACCATAACATTACGAGTTGCATGTCAGCTGAGAAAACAAATAGATGAGATGCGAATTCATAGCCGGGAAAATTGACACAATTCATCAATGAATTAAAACAGTAAATGACAAGCCGAAAGCACCGAAAAAAGGTGAAAGCGTCCCGAAAGAATAATGCCCCTTTGACTAAAACAGATGATCCATCCATGGAAAGAGTGGCCCAGCCAAGGATCACACGCCAGAGCATCTCTCCGGAGACGGCAATGACTTATACCCCACCTCCTGAGTGAATAAGACCGGACGGAGACCCGATGATCATCGTATGTCGAAATATGGGCGTACACTTTTTGAGCATAGGTTATATATGACGGTGGAGCATCCTCGTAAGTCCTTGATAATGAGCATTGCTTCGTAGAAAGCTCCGCAAGTAATAGGGAACAAAAGGTTCCGGCCACCACTCACCATTTCGGATTCAGCGGAGAGACCAATATGGCCGCTAGGTTCAGATTTGCCATACAATGTTAAAAATAGTGAATGAAGCACACCTCCACTTTCGCTGGATGAACTTCATGTCTCAGTCATCATCCCAACCACAAAAAAATACTAGGAAGCTGGGCATAAGAAAAAATCCGAGCTGTACCATCAACGCAACATACGAATGTGAAATTTCCGTCTTTGAATGTCGGCACGGTAAGACGTTTACAGAGTAGGTATAGTCATCCCTAAAATGAATGTTTCATTGATCTCCCGTACCTAGCATCCCAGCCACCCGCAGCACAAAAAGTACTGGAAAGAAAATAAAATATAGCAACCACCAGTAGTAACCCTGAACAGACAGTGGCCATATGATCAACATTAACAGAAAAAGGACGAAAAGAACTATGTTTCCATGCGGAAACAAAAACATGGATATATTTCTGGCCTGAAGCCATCTATATGAGCGGGCGTCCCACGAAACATCGACGGAACCCCCGCTTGAATATCCGGGAGGATAATCACGCTCATCCAGGCAAAAAGAAAAGGGGAAAGGCACCGAAAGAAATAAGGCAATCCAAGAAGAGGTGGAAAAATTAGTAGACGCTGGAATAATGAAGGAGGTCCATTATCACAGTTGGCTATCTAAATCCGTCATGGGACAAAGCATGACGTAACTGTTGGCGAATGTGTGTGGACTTCAAAAGATCTTAACAACGACCATATGCCCCAAAGAAATATCCATTGGCCGGGAAAATAGACTGGAAGGTGGAGTCCCTCTGTGGGTACCCTACCTATCAAAATTTTCTGTATGCTACAAGGGATACCAACCAGATTAAGATGGCAAAAGAGGTGATGAATGAAAAAAAAAAAAAAAATAGGAGGTCCATAACAAGCCAAGGAATATTTTTGCTATTCCGAACCTGCAGTTCGGCTCTAAAAAATGCCGGATTCACAATCAACGATTATAGTTGAAAACGCATTTCCCAAAGGCAAATTGACGGCAACCTGGAGGTATATTCGGATGACCTGGTTATAAAGAGTCGTACGGAAGAAGAAATCATCCGAGACATAACGAAACTTTCCAAAACCCCTTCGACAGATAACATGAAAATTGCACCCAAGAAGTGCACATCCAGTAAATGGCAGGAATGAAATGTTGTTTTAGGCAAACAAAGTAAAGCACTAACGGGTTTGAAAGCAAGTCAAGAAAAAGCAGACGTCTGTACTCAACTGCCATCTACCGAGATGCATCAATTACGTGGGCAGAAGCAAAATGGAAAAATTAGCAAGGTTAAACAGATTTCCTTGTCCAAAGTCAGCAGAAAAAATCGTTACCTTTTTTCAAAACCTTGAAAAAAAACTGCACAAAAAAGAGCGATTTTTCAGTGGACACCAGAAAGCCGACGAGCTTCAATCAAATGAATAAAGCTTATTGCAGGACTCCCAACAAACTTACCGACCTCCAAGTGGAACGTGAATAGTTATAATCATATTGCTTGGCTGCAGCAAAAGAAGCTATCAGCGCGGTCTTGAATAACGGACAGAGAAGGCTAAGACAAATTACCCAGTAAAATTTTTGTAAGGCCGCACTCTACGAGGCCCGTAAGTAAACTAAAAACAGCCTATGGAAAAGTGGTGTTAGCCTTGGCTCATTGCAAGAAAACGATTGAAAAAAGATACTTTTCCAGCACACACGGATGTCCGATTGTAAATAACAAGTCAACCTAAAAAGCAACTGTTATCCACGTTCCGGAAATATCGGAATAATGCTGAAATGGAAGATCTAATTAGAAGGATACGACATCCCATACAGAACCAAGGACCGCAATCAAAGGCCAAATATTGCGATTTTATTATGTGCACGACCATAAGAAATTCTCCGGACGAACTTATGGCAGAAAACCTGGAAGTACTACAGACCGTGACCGTGTGTTCACAGACGGCTCGTCCTGCGTAGACGGCTTCGGGGCAGGTCTGATACTAACAAATCCGGAAGGGCAGAATTCACTATGCCGAAATGCGGTATATATTCGATGCCACTAAAAAATGAAGCCGAAACATAAGCACTTATAGCCGTTCTCCGGATCGCATAAAAAATGGGTATAGGAACATGCAACAAAAGGTTGACTTCAAGACTCGTGACCAAACAGTCAAATGGCTCTTGAAATCGCCAAAAGAGTACCCAGGCATTGGTCCAGTACTCTAAACAAAGTAAAAACCACAGTCAAAAGAGCTTCGAAGGAATTTTTCATCAAACAAATAACCGCTAAATGAAAACAAGAAGCGACGCCCTGAGCAAGATCGCGTCCACAATCTTCGCCGCAAACTCAACAAAAAACAGGTGCTGTGGAAGAATTGAAGAAAAAAGCCAAAACGAAGAGGGAAATTCTCAACAAGTAGAGTAAGAGGGAAATACATGGATGAACACCCCATACAAAGAATAACCTGACAAAAGAAATCCTTCGTAGGATAAAAGAAGGCCATAGCGTTACGACGAAAGCAGGTCATAGTAAGCCATGATCAACGGAACCCTTTACAAGAAGTCCTTTTTAGGACCATAGCTTCGGTGCGTCGACCACTCAAGCGAACTATGTCATAAAGAGAAATACATGATGGGTCGTGCAGCAATGCATTCGGCCCTAGATCTGTAGTCTCCAAAGAATCCACGACATGTACTACTGGCCGACAAAGCAAATGGAAGCAAGGAAACTTATAAGGGAAATGCAATGACAGCATAATTACACCTCCCGTCCCAAGAAATCCGCAGTCAGAACTTAACACCCTACACGTCCCATGGCTCATTATAAAAATGGGGAAATAAACCTAGCCCAACCTTTCCCGGAAGACCGGTAAAGTCCAAAGTTCTTATAATAGATACCAATTCAAAATAGATTATTTCACCAAATGGATCGAAGGCAAAGGCCTGTTCGTGCAACCATCTCCGCAAACCAATAAGAGAAGTTTTCTTATGGATATACATCGTCTGCCGATTTGGCCTCCCAGAGAGATCATAACAGACAAGGAAAACAATTACCGTGAAAAAACCATTCAAAGATTGGTTGTGGAAAAAACTGTTGCATAACCGCCAATGCTATCATTATACATCCGAGAAACATCCTCAAGCAAATGGTCCTAGTAAGAAAGAGCAAATAGAAGTCTTTAGAGAAGTAATAAAGGCAAAGCTTGATGAAAGAAGCAGGGATTGGATAGAAGAACTGCCGCAACGTCCTATGGGGGCTCACCTGATACAATGATCAAGTCAATAAAGGCGCAACACCATTCTCATTGGACAACGTCACGGAAGCTGTCCATCCCCACAGAAATAGGCCAATGTGCCCAAACACTTCGCACACGCAGAGATAGATCAAGCCAAAAAACAACGAAGCTATGGGAAGTCACATTGTACCTCAATAAAGAAAAAAGGAGCAAGCAAGTCAATACACGAAGCAAAAGCAAGAAAAATATGGAAAATTAATACAACTCACGAGTCCGCTAAACAATTTTTCCTCAAGCCGTGTGATATGGTCTATCCCGTCACAACCGGAAGCAATTCATCGTCAGCGACTGTGAGGATAAACATGGACCCAATGGGGAGGGACCAAACGAAGTCCAAAGAGAGTCTCTTGGAAAAGGGGAGCTTTACAAACTCAAAGACCGTAAAGGAAAAACATGCCGATGACAGTGGACCATTGTGTAAATCTCAAAAAATGTTATAATACATGAAATGTAAGAATTACTGCCCCGCACATTCTGCTAGCTCCGAAGGGTCAATAACTGTATTTTTACCACTTGTAATATTTTGAATTTCAATGAAAAAGTGGGTGATTAAGCATACCTCACAAGTTTTAAATTTTAAAATTTCTTTTACTTTTTGCAAAGTTTTATATTAATTGTTGAAAACTCATGCAATGGGAGGCCATGCTCCCACAAAAATAATATCGTATAATAAAAGGTGAGCACCCTCAAAATTAGCGTCAGGCGTGTAAGAGGTATTGCCAAGCCCTACCGTGAAGAATAAACCCACAATTATCACAAGACTAAACCTGATAAAAGAGATCACCACGTGATATAAAAATATAGCAACAACAATTATATACAACGAGATATATCTAAAAAATTGTTGTAAAGTCGGTTACATAGAAATAGCCGAAACAAACAGGCGACATACTGCCACGGTATAAACAACCTTAATAGTACAAACATAAATAACCAGATATTTGATTACAAAAGGAAACCGCGAGACACATACGACCCACAGTGGAAAAAAAACAAGTACGCTCAATAGAAAATAAAAAAAAAAAGAAAAAAAAGAAAAAAATAAAAAATAAAAAACAAAAAAAAATAAAAACAGCATCCCTATCTCAACATCCAGTTGGGAAAACGTAAGACCATCTCCGAATGAGGCATCAATCTTTCCTTCACTTTCCGGACCTAGGATAGCATTCTCCGGAACCACATCCGCTAAATCCGGATTATCGTAGTCTTCAACAGAAACGGAAGGATCAGCAGGAGACAATTTGACTAAACAGTTGATAACCACGTTAGTAGCGTAACCTCATCAGTTTGGTTTCAATCAGAAACCTCAGCGGATAAAGGATCATCAATGGGTACGCAAAAACCAAAAACCTTTCGCAAAGGTGGGAGACCTTCAATAAGAATTTCTTCCATTTCACCATCTCGCCCACAGCAAAAATCCAAATCAACCAGACAAGCTTTGGCTCCCAATTATGACTTTATCCTGCTTATGATGGACAAAGAACCATTAACTACTGGCAATCGGGTTTGAAGAACGGTCAAACCTAAGGTCCACACGCCACAGACGTCATCCAAAGCAGATAAGAATCCATATACCCAAGTAATGGCCCATCCTTCTTAGGTGGAAAGCTCTTGAAGAAAGCGGAAAGTTAAGGCACGAGTTTCGCGGAATGGCATAATAAAATCCATCATCCGCGAGGTAATAATAAGCCTCAAGTTCAGTCAAACATCTACCAGCCTGCCCATGCTCAATCCCCGCGGCTAGGCCCTCTTGCATCCCTTTCTCTATAGCACGACCAAAAGCATGCCCAAGAGCCTCCATATACTCATTCGAATTAAGGCACTTAACCACAAGAAGCTTCATCCCATGAGTTAGTAACCATCTCCGCCCCGCAATAACCGTGAGGATAATGGGCGGATGAAATTCTCGTTGAAAGCGCATGACAACACCGGTGAAATCAGTAACATCTCGGCCGAATCTAGTCCTGCGGGGTTTCTATAAGTTTATCAGATATTCCCTCCAAACCTGTTTCAAAGAAACCTCAATACTTCACCACTTCTCACGGAGGTCCCTTGGAAGAAACTTCCCAGCTCCATGCACCTAAGAAATACATGTAGTATGTATTAAAAATAGAAGGTGAAACACAAAATTAATGACGAAAAAAGCTAATGAAAGAAAACTATACCTGATCACAAGACTTTCGTTCCGAGACTTCCAGAGAAGAAGACGCCCTAATTCATAAAGCTTATGATCTTTGTTCAACAATAGCAGACTCAAGGTTCTCACTATTCAGCTTAGTAAAGAATCACCATTCTGCTCAAGAAAGAGTGTTGCCGGTCCTAAGTCAGAAGCAAACTTCCCCTCGAAGAGAGTTCTCGTGGGCCTCGAGACCAGATACCTGAGCAACAGTTGGGTCACGGCCGCGGAACTCCTCCCTTGCCCACTAAGAATTTGAACTCCAATCTTCAATTTCCCTTGCTTTTACGCCTCCAACAAAGTGGGTTTTCTCATCCGCAATGGTTCTCCTATCCTCTTCTCCAAGATTAATTATACTCCGCAACCGCATCCCCTCACCTCAGAGCACAAACTCAAAGTTCGTGCCGTTTTTACACATTAAACTCAGTAAAATATTTGTCTCATATCCAACGCACCATCCCAACGGACGGTCTTAGAAAGAGAGCAGGAGGATTGAAGTGATCATCAAGTTTGGCACAACTTACAATGCCCTTCCATCATCTCAAAAACCTAGGTCACCGTCCCACTTCCAGGAACATAAATTTTCTCACCGAGCCGCACCTAAAACTCTCCATCGCACGTGAAACTCCGGCATCAAATCCACTACCACGATCCTCCCGTAAAAAGTACAAGAGAAACGATCCTGCATTCTCAGATGACTTGACAAACCACAAAACGGAACGGAAAGCGGAGCGCTCATAAACTTTATCAGCAGGAAAAGCCATCCGAGGTAGGAACAATAAAGCCTCAGTCAAAATCGGAGCAGTAGAAGCTGACAAACAGAGAATCAACTTCGGACCCGCAGAATTAGCGCCCAGAGTGATGGAGATGAATCAGAGAGGACTACGAACCTTACAGAAGGACCATATGGTTCGCAAGAAGGGGCCAGTCACTGAGTCAGTACGATTTCCTTACAGCCCATCCTCCAACCGGAGAAGCCTGTAAACTGAAGAAGTAATAAAGGGTAAGGTATGAAGAGCTGGAACACCCTGCACTACCGTTAAGCGAGAATCCTGAAGCAAGCTGTTTAGAAGCACTCAGAGCTTACCTCCATAAGAACCCCCAGCATCCCATAATCGTTCCTAGTCTTTTTGTGGATGAGGAACGACAGGCAGTTCCTTCACTTCAAGATTACTCTCTTCTTCCTTCGATACGTTGTGTCTGCAAAACTAGCCTTCAAGCGATGCAAGCAACCTGGCCAGATGGCTCAATCAATTTTCCTTGCCAGACCGGTGGAATACAAAAACCGCTGAACTCCACCATCAACCCACACCTGATATTGCATCTCCAACAAATTCCTCTCCAACAGTGTGCCCGACAACTCTCCCGAGGAACGGACCACGGAGGTCCGTAAGGTAAGGTCACGGGTGCGGTGTTTGGGCACCGTAACAATAGTGTCCCTCATATTTAGGCTCTGGTTTACTCTCAACAATCCTCACCTTACGAATTCAGCAGTGGGCGAATGAACAAAGCAATTCAAATCCATCACTACAAAAAAAAACAGGGAAAAAGATAAGGAAACAAGAAAAAATAGGAAAAAACAAACAATAATCAGAGGTGGCATATCTGAAAGAAGAACCCACCCCCCCGTCCTCATACTCAAAGCGGGATAACATCTTTAATTCCAAAGGTAATTACGTTAGTCAACCCAGCAAAGAAATTTCTTCCGGAACCTAAGGAACGGAGAGTCTTGAGCAATAATGGCATTAAACAATGCTCCACATTATAATCAGAAGGAGGCATGAGCTGCGATCCTTTACAATATTGGAAACCCGAAAACCAATATAAACCGAGCATTGGCAGGAACCACAAACTCATCAACCAGTAAAAATGATCATTCCAATTCTCACTTATCACGAAACTAAATTTCTTAGGAATAGCAGGCACGGACATTGGGACGCTTAGTGAACCCAAACCATCCATTTTTGTAATTATGTGTGTAAAAATAACGAAACAAACTAACATCAGGTTCAATATTGCAAACGCGGCACAAGATTTCAAAATGGGAAACCTTGGCAGATCCAAACACTATAATTGGTGTAAATGTGAATGCGGGATATTGGGTGTAGAAACAGACACAAGAAGGTAGAAAAAAGGAATACATAGTTTGGCATAAACAAAAGAATCGGTGTACAATCCAACTTAGCCAGCTGACTTATCATGCAATATTAAAGCATCAGAGCTAGGGCAGTTTTTTGAGGAAGTGACTTCACGTGAACAAATTATTTTAGCACAAAATAGCATCAGGTGTTCTTAAGTGTAAAGAACACATTTGAAAGATTTAATACTGCCCAAAATAAAGGAGAAGCAAAGAGATTAACCTGAATAAAAAAGAAAGACTAGAACAAGAGGGACCTATGCAACTATGATAAACCTTGAAAATTATTCAACAATGTCGGAAGATTGAAAGATATGAAAAAAGAAACAGTAAAGCAACGAAATCGACTATTTTATACCCATGGTATATATAAGTTTGTTACGGTAAGTATGACGACACGTGCCAGTACACTTCCAATCAAACGGGCGCGAACACAGAGTTAAAGAAGATGATGAAAACATCTGGAATTATGTACCTAGGCGGTCAAATCATGGCAGACGATGAAAAGAACATGAAGATTACCACGTAACCAAACGACAAAATGCCAAACGGTACAGAGACCTCTGAGTAAACAGATAGATAAATGAAAATTGAATACGCGGACTTAAAGTCTAGTAATGCTCACCGCACAGCTATAGAAGTACCGCGTACAGTGAAGCAACCTAGACCGGGGGGACATGATAACGTACAAGTAGAGAATCCCAAGCTTCTGGGCTTAGTTTCATAATATCCTAATAAGGTCCCATGCCCAATACAGCAAATAGCTGGCTGAAGCCTGACAAGGGCCATGCACCCCGGAAAATATCAAATACGCACTGTGAGTATCTACTCAGCTGCACTCCTTGCGCCTCGCGGACAATACTAACTGACCGCGAAGAAGCACTCTGCGTCCGCACACAGAATAATACGGGACCCTAGCCTAGACAAAGGGACCCCACTCACGTACCACAATACAAAAGTCACGAAAAACTAGAACCCTAGTACTAAGGACACTTAAATATGATTCTACAGTAACCACCCCAAAATGAACACAATTAATCTATTCGTAGCCTGACACATAATTCTGACAATATTAATAACAATACTCTCACGCCGAGTCTAACGTAAGGGGTCCTTCCCCATTGAAAAGGCTAAACGGTTTGACATAAATTGTGTACACACAATAACAAAAAGTGACAAGTATGAATCATTTTCAAGTAATTATCCCTTGATTTTATATGAATTTTCAAATTATTGATTTCTAAATCCCAAATAAAATTTGGCATATTATAGTAATAACCATTTTGATGATTTAATCTTTAATCGGATATCAACTTAAAAAAGATGAACTTGTAGCCAACATGGTATTTGTCGCAAATCTAAGGCACGCATGAGTTGTTTCCCCTTTAGTTTAAAAGTAAACATTTCTACTTCATACGGAGCAAGAGGAATTCTCTACAAGAGCCGTTGAATTCCAGCGTGCCTGCCAACAACGAGCTTGGCATTGATGACATTAAGATCAGAACCTTTACATATCAACCTCATTCCAATATTCCTTAAAAGAATAATCGGGCATCCAATTTTCAAGCGCAAGTAGTAAGGGGAAATCCGCTAATGTTGAGTGAGTTTAGGAGTTCCATATGATAGAAGTTGTTCGTGTCGTCTTCTGCTTTATCAATACTATAGTAAACTTTCTCCTTGCCTCGATATCCGTCAACTAATTGATAATTAATGTTTTCAACATGTTCATTTTAAGTTGATAAGATTGCTCTTGAATTTATATCAACGGATGAATATGCGTTGTTGTTGGGCCATTTCAGGCCCAATGATCTTTCACTTAGGATTTGAATGAAAACTACCTTAGCGTAGAATAACCTTAAACCAACTCTATTCCCTGAGTGCTTGAACACTCATGGAGTCATATTCGGAGTTCAAAGAGTCTAATAAAAAACTCAACGTACATTGAGGCGGAACTTAGAGTATGAAGACCCTGAACTAATAAGTAGATTTTGGATTCAGTGAGTAACTGAATCCCTTTTTGACCTTCTCACCCTCATGCGAGATCCTGAAGTGAAGAACTTACAATCAGTTCTAAGTCTCTGAAGAATATGAAGGAAAAATCTTGGGAAAATAATCAAAGACTGTATCTCAAAAACTCAAGATATTGCCATAGTTTGTAAACGTATACATTTGTGAGCACTCTACCTTAAAGTGTAGGAGGACGTACTAAGAATGATACACATTTAATGCCGGAAAAGTACCATTTTACTTTTGCAATTAAAATGTGACACTTCCCTTATTTCCCCACAAATATCCACTATGTCTTTGCTTATATAAAGGAATTTTTAAAAGAGTAAATGCTCGTCTATTGCAATTAATGTGTTAAACATTCAATAGAACATTTACTCTTCTAAATAGAACTTTTGTCCCAGAGTCTTTTAGTTGGTTAGCAAAGTTCTTACTTGAACATTAACTTAGGTTTATGTTTAAGTTTAGTGAGGAGATCATCATAAACTGTCAATCAACTTTTTTTTTGTTGCAAAGTGAACATTTTATTAATGAACCAAAGTACATCAAATAAGCAAAGATTAGACAGGCTTGAGCATGCATACAAGAATAACAAAAGAAACATATAACTATCCGATATACTAATAAGTCTGATGCCAAACAACATATCACAGATAATGTATTCTATTTACTCTGTTGGAACCCCTCCAACAGAGAGAGATTAGCCATTGTAGCTAAACTCATTAGTTCATTTTTATAGCACCAAAACCATGCCTTCACAACTACATTTCCACAACTATCTATGACATACCATCCAAAAAAGGAGTACATCACCAGAAAGAGGGCATCATTGTGCAAGGCATAGCTCCCTTTCACTATGCAATCGGGGCTCTTCTAGACAAGCTACATTTCCCACAAGATTACTGACCAAACCAAACAGCATCTACATCATCACTGCAAGGAATAGGAGGCAGAAATGAGGAGGGCATCACAAGTCTGAGAAACACACACCCTATCCAACCTTGCCTCCTTAGCAAGGTAGAGAGATGGCTCTACCAAGCTTCGCCAAGTCATTACCCTTCACAATGATAGACACCTACCTTATGGTACATCAGCCTGTGCAAAAGGCCATAAGAAACCAACAGGAGAGCAGACCCCCCCTAGGCCATCTGAGAGCCTGTGTGAATCAAATAGACCTCTTACCGAGGACAACTCTAAGATACAAGGTTCTATCCATTGTATGACTTGCTTGAACAATGCATACTAGTCTTAGAGCAATCAGTGATGCAAAAAAACACCATGAACTTTGCATCCTGCAAGGGAAATTTCTTGACCCAAACACCCCTTATTCAGAAACCAAGCTAACACTTTAATCAGAAAGTGTAGAGATCAGCCTTTCCTTATCCCATTTTAAGGAAACTTAGTTTAAACAAACTTAGTAAAATCTTTGATATACATCTAATAATTATTTAAACGTTGAAAAGCTGTTAGTGTTTCTTTATACGTTTGTCTTTATCATTAGTTGGTTAATCTTATCATTTAGACATGGTGGCTTGGTTAGATTAAGTTAGTTAATAACTTTGTAACCAAGCAAAAGGGAACAAAAGTTGGTGGCTAAGAAATTATTTCATTAATCAATGCATCGTTTGAGATAACTCGTCAGTGTGTGTATGAAATTCTCACGTCATCATGCATGTATACATATTTTCCATCGATAACCTCTTCAACTCCGTCATCGATTTGTAATAGAAAGTCTCACAACTATGGATCTGTGAGTGCCTTCATGTTTATGGTTAACTGCAATTTTATATAGAATATCATTAAAATATAGTAGTTATCTTTTATTTATAATTTTCATTTCGAATTTTAACAAAATGGAATTTTAAGAAGAAATATTAGTATCAATATGCTTAACTTTTAGTCATTATCACTTTTACTTTTATCAATTAGACTGTAAACCTTTTTTCGTTAAAGAATCTGCAACTTGATTCTCCATGAAGTTATGAACAATTGCCGCTTGCATGTCTTCTCATCATCCAACATGACAATAACATCATCCCAGTTCCTGTATAACAAATGGGGATTCAACAACGAATCTGATTGGGAGCAAGAATGGGATGAATATGAAAAATACGAAATAAAATGAATATAGATTATTTAAACAAAAAAAGGCAATAAATTCAAGATCATAATTATGCTAACCTCATTTTGGTGTCAAACTTCAAAAAGCACATCTACATTTTTTTCATCATTTATTTTCATCAATTTTGAACCATATCAATATCCACTATGAGGAAACGCAATAATAAAAAGAAGTTTATGGTGTCTTATATAGTAGATATGTGGGTGGATTTTTAGACACTATTAGTGTCGAAATAAAATAAGAAAAGTCTCATCTCTTGTTTTATAAACTGCATCAAGAAAAAAAAAGTTGTCATGTTAAGTTAAGTTTTTAAAGTTGCCGAATCTAGTTCACCTTTTCTAACGAGCTGAGTGAACATGAAGATGACATGCTCAAAACTTGTAATATTGTAATTTTATTGTACTTTTTGTATATGTACAAAATGTGGTTTTTTAAAACAACTTTAATTTAAGGATGAGGATCGAATAAGGTAAGCATGCAAAGTATATTAGAAGCGTCTCTATATTGGTAAACTAAGAAATTTAAGTGGAATATTATTAGGGAAAGTATTTTATAAACTTGTTGTGTATATAACATAGGGTTTAAAACGGTTTTAAGGTAACGATGTTTGAAATTTTAAGTGGGAAATTTAAGTTTTAAAGGAGTATTATGGGTATATTCTACATTACTAAATTTAATTTTTACATTTTAAGCAAAATCATTTTTGGTTTATATGTAGTACAGATATAATTTTTATTAGGGGAACATGATAAACCTAAACAAATCTACTTACTATCTTTTTTTTATGGGCAAATTACGTTTGGAACATATTAAAAGGATAACATAGAGGAGTATATTAAAATAGCTATACATGATCTTATTTTCTATTGACATTTAATGTTGTCTGCAGGTACAAAACATCCAGCATATGAAAATACCATTGGAAGAAATACGATCAGCAACTCGTGATTTTACCATCCCCCATAAAACTGGTAAAGTGTACAAGGCGGATCTCTCCCACTTCAATGTAGATAAATATGTTGCAGAGAACAAGATCAGGAGAGTGTCTATGGAAAAAATCTTGGAGTACCCAAAAAGGAAAAGCACGGTTGCCATTAAGAGCATAGACGGTGGATACGGGCAGCGAACTGAAGAACTACTTCAAACGCTTCTTTACATTTCACATGAAAACCTTGTCAAACTACTTGGATTTTGTGATGAAGATGATGAGCATATTCATGTTGTCTATGAGTATACCTCAAATGGAAGCCTGGATGAATATATTCATAGCCAACATATCATTAAGAGACATAAGACCGAGAGAAACATGTTTCCATGGGTAATGCGTTTGCAGTTTTGTCTCGAAGCTGCCCGTGGGCTCAACTTTCTCCATAATGGTAACAGAAAGAATCACACGATAATACATGGAAATATAAAAAGTTCCAACATTCTTATAAGTCAAGATGGAGTAGGCATGATTGGTGACTTTGGATTGTCAGCATATGAAAATAGTGATACAAACAAGTTGACAAAGGAGTATGATGTCTATTCCTTTGGCCTTGTTTTATTTGAAGTATTGAGTGGAGTGTTGACGCATTTTAAGATATCCGAAGATGATCCAAGGTTTCTGCCTGACATAGTCAAACGCGGCTTCAATCAGAAAGAATTGGACAACGTTATCGACCCAATGTTAAGGCAAGAATTTGAGAAATACCGTTCTCTGATAGGCAACCTGAGTGCAGAATCCCTAAATATGTTTACAAATATTGCATATGGATGCTTTCAGGAAAAATCGGAGTGTCGCCCGACAATGGCTGACATTGTCGAAGAACTGGAGAAAGCATACAAATATCACGTAAGTCTCTAAATATTCATGTTCCTATATAGTTAATTAAGTAAATGAGTAAATTGTATCCGTGATTCAGTTTTCATGATATTATTAAGTTGAAGCTGACGATGAATATATCCAAGCGCTGAGACGGATAGATCGGTTAGAATGTATTTCTTTTATAAATCTCATTGTTGTAGCAGCTTTCAATACATATTTGAACTTTGAACTTAAAAACATGAATCTGGATTATACTATACACTTTTGATCTGATGTATATAAGTTGATTTTATTTTTGGGTAAAGAGTTTCCTCGGTAAATGCATTACACCAAAAAACGTTTAAGTACGAGTACAAAAGATGTAAGTGAAGTCCTACATCACAGCCTACATAGGCAAACAAGAATGCACCATTTGTACTTGAAACCAAAAAACCCACATAAAATTGACATGTCAATATTATAAAACAACTACCACTAAGCAAACGCGACACAACCTAAGAACCAAAATAAAAGAAATTACATTGACTTAAAGAAATGCCAAATGAATCATAGATATCATCAACCATGTTCACTAGGAACATTCCCATGCTCCACTACCTCCATCATCTCATCCATGTTTGCAAATTCCAACACATCCCTATCAATGTAGTGCAACTCCATTTCAAGAGACACACCTATGTTTCTCTCCGCTTTCCAATTCGACCAAATACGGGTCTTCCTGAGAGGAGCCTCCACATTCTTCCTTGTATCATCAACCAAGTCATCCATAAAATTATCATTATCTTCCTCAAGTGTGGAAAACGAAATAGAAACCGGAATACTAGACTCCGACTTCACAACTGATCTATTGGAGCCATTAGTAGGCTTAGAAGTATTACCCAACACATAGTAGTTCCTGAAGCATTGCAATCTTTAGCATGTTTAGAAGTAGTAAGACCCACGCCATTTCCCGAAATAGTATTATGCTTGTTTCCCTCATTAGAAGTACCGGGACCCGAACCGTTTCCAGACTTGGAAGTATTTCCCACACCCTTCGGCTCATATCGAATCTTAGACTTGAGTGGTTGTCCACCACTCTTATTACCATTACGGATAGTTTTCGAAGCATTTAAACGCTTGTTCCCTACCTCTTGAAAGCCATCATTGTCAACCGTTGAGGACGCAAGACAATATTTCTACGACATTGATCAATCGAGTGACCAAAGATTCTACAGGAATGATGCCCTAATCTAAACCCTCTTTTGAGATGGTATATATAGTGTCTCCTTGGGCTAAACTTGAGCTAAACTTTCACAATGACCACGACCAATTCATCATAGACTAATATAGTAACATCCAGCTCAATTAACGGACGTGCAAAATTAACACACATAGCACAAGTAAACGAGTCAAGCATTTTTGGATCACCAAGTTTAGTGGCAATAAAGCTCAACCCATCAGCATTAAAACCTCCCATTGGAACATTATGAAGTTTTACCCACACACCGGCACTTTTGTAAGATTCTCCTTTTGTAAACTAGTGTCCAACGAAAATTGTTTCAAAGTTATCAGAACATTATGGATGATCCATGGACCGTTTTCTAAAACATCTTCCATACCTTTTTTACTATTAAACTTGAATAAGAATAAGCCATTTGAATTTCTCATTACCTTAGCAACACCATATAAGTTAATTTTATATACAAAAAGGTTTGTTTTATCTTTTCCCAAACCTTTATGTATATGATCCTCAATTGCAACTTCATGCATCTGTACTTTTCGGAATCCACAAAGTATGTGATGTATTACTTACATAGACCACGCCAGCTATTCATTTATGTGTCTTAAAACATCTAGAGAATTATATAAAACTAGATGGTAAGAATGATATGTACTAATATTAGTGTCTTTTTAATTCCGTTTAAAATATAGCTGATATCTTTTTATTTCTGGATGGCTGCGTCTATCTATTAGGTCGAAAGTTTAGAGCAAAGGCAAGAAGATGAAGACAACTCAAAGGTAATGAATCGTAATACTTACACAAGAATCATATCACTGCACTTTCTTCGGGTTTTGTTTATCGTCGGCGTTCTAGAAATCTTGAAAGTTGTTGGCGAAAATTGAAAAGGAGAACTTAGAGTTAAAGCTAAATGAAAATTGTTGTCTATAAGGTGGTAGTGGAGCCAAGATAATGTCATTTGATGACCGGAGTATGGGACGTTTGATGCTTGATGAGGTGGCTGGTCTTTTTACTAAAAGAAAATGATATTTCTTCATATTATTTATGCCTACTTATATTATGCAGCGGCCGCCAATTTCAAGTATAATTATGAAAATAAACCAATATCCTAAATTATGAGAATATATCAGGTTCAAGTATTGTCATTTTTTTATTGACATTTAATGATGCAGATGGAGAATTTGAAACACTTGAAAATTCCATTCAAAGAGATATACTCAGCCACCAATGGTTTTGTTGATAGTCGCATGATCGGATGGGGTGGATTTGGAGGTGTGTACAGAGCAGAACTCTTCCATGTCGATGTAAGAAAGTATGTCGGGATGAAAGAATCTCTTGTTGAACTCTATGGCTACCCTAGAAGAAAAGGCAAAGTTGCCCTTAAGCGGAGAGAAATTACGTCTGATCAAGGAAGGAAAGAATTCTGGAAAGAAATCGACGTGCTTTCTGGATTAAATCATCAAAACATAATATCTCTTGTTGGGTTTTGTTATGAATATGGTGAAATGATCATTATTTATGATTTTGCTTCCAATGGAAGCTTTGAAAAGTACATCCGAAACGTTCAAAACCTTAAATGGGAACAACGTCTTCAAATTTGTATTGATGCGGCCCAAGGTCTCAATTATCTTCACAGCCATCACGTAATACATCGTGATGTGAAGAGCCCCAACATTCTGTTGGGAGACAGTTTGGAAGGTATCATTGGAGATGTTGGCTTGTCTCTAACCGTTAAGAGTACAGATTCCCAGCTTTCAAATATTACTGTGGTAGGCACGGGTGGTTATGTGGATCCAAAATACTTAAAAAGAGGTATATTAAGTAAACAGTCTGATATATACTCATTTGGTGTCGTTTTACTGGAAGTGTTATGTGGAAGATTTGCAACAACTTCAGGGACAGTAAAAGATCGAGCTAGTCTAGTTGACATGGCCGAATGCCACTTATCAAACAACGAACCATTGCAGATTATTGGTGACTATTTAAGAAAAGATCTTGAGGATGAGAAATTCTTGGATTCAGTAAAAACTTTTGCTGCGATAACTCACGAATGCCTGCATAGTACTGAAACTCAGCGCCTCACAATGGCTGACGTCCTGAAAGAACTAAAGAAAGCATTGACATTTCATGTAAGTCAATATTACATTTATCACCGTCTGTACGTCTCTCGTGCAGTCGTGCTTGCTGTTATGTTTTCTTCAAAGGACCTGATTTTATCTAAGAAATATTTCATTTATTAAAACATGAAAAAGTGTCAAAGTCTAAACAATGTCACTAAAATTCAAAAATGATTCACAGCAATTAGAGACTTTTCTTTTTGGGAATAAGCAGACCATCAAAACTCTAATATAAACAATAAAGTTCCCGAACTTGTTCTAAGAAAAGTAGAAATAGAAACTGACACTTTCCTTGTAGGGAGATTTATTCGAAATTCTTGCAGCTCTTTATACTTGATTTCTAAGATATTGTGTTTCTTAATTATTTCACAGCTAATAGGGGTCGAAACCATTTTGCTTGAGGATGTCAAGTCTTCCACAAACCACTTCAACGATGAACGTGTTATTGGGAGTGGAGCATCAGGGAAGGTATACAAAGGAGAACTCACCCTTTTTAAGAAATCTATACCAGTAGCTGTGAAGCGGCTTCATAGGACGCACACTTATGGAGAAGGTGCATTTTTAAAAGAGGTTGTAAAGCTTTCTCATTATGTCCATGAGAACATCATCACCCTTCGAGGCTTCTGTGAAGAAGAAAATGAAAATATCATTATAATGGATTATGCGATTAACGAGAGTCTAGATAAGCACCTAAATGACTCAAGTCTTACATGGAGCCTCCGACTCAATATATCTATTGGGGCTGCAAAAGGGCTAAATCACATTCATTATTTCAAAGAAGAGCAAAAAACAGTCCATGGTGACATAAAGAGTAGCAACATTTTACTAGACCATGACTGGAAAGCTAGTATTTCTGATTTTATCGTATCTAAAAGCCATGGAACGTTAGGCTATCTCGATCCACAATACTCTTCAAGTGGTGCGACTAAAGAAGCAGATGTTTATTCATTTGGCATTGTTTTGTTTGAATTAATATCAGGGAAACTGGCAATTGATAAGGTTGAAAAGTATTCTCATCCAACGCTTCGCCAAATTATAGATGCAGGAGATGGAGTGAACGATAAGAAAGCCGTGTTCCTTGCTTGGATGGCTGCACACTGCTTTGAAGAGAAAAAACTAGATGCACTAATCTTTGACGATATTATGAAACAAACTGACGTAAGGTCTGTGGATATAGTTTCAGAAGTTGCCTACAAGTGTTTGCAGAAGGATCAAGAAAAACGCCCAACAATGGCTTTGGTTATACAGGAATTAGAGAAAGCGTTCAACATCCATGTAAGTTTTACAAAAGTAAATAATATACTATTGACTGAAAAAGGAGGTGCACTAACAATAAATGCATGTAAGTTTTACAAAAGTAAATAATATACTATTGATACATGACAAGGGTAACTTTATAAATCACCAAGGATGCTTATATAGAACTTCTACCTTATCTGTTATATTTCTGGAGTTTGAAAGTTAACTGAACTAAGGTAAATGTTATTCTTAATACACACACAGGTAGACTGGGAATTTGAGCAAAAGCTGCCTAAAGATAATGAGAATATTATGAAAATGATAGAACATCGGGAGTCCCAAGAAATCACAAAGAAGGATCTCTATTCCATTCTCTCTTCAGGAATCCGCCTTAACAATGGAAAAGTGGTGATTAAATCTCTTATTTCTATCTGATAAGTTCCGGTAATCGTATCCTTAGGATTTCATAGCTGTAAATTTGATTTTGTTTTATTTTTTTAATCTACAGTTGTTATCGCTAAACACGGATGGAAAAGCGAAAGAAATGATATCAGCAACAATGTTCTCTTACGAAAAGTGTTGGTCTTCTAAGTTGAAATTTTTAGAGAACTCTAGGTCATCTTCTCTTTCATATTTTGATCTTTTCCATTTAACCTCCAATTTGTTAAACTTTTTCACAAAATTTTTTTTTTGTTCATCAGAAATCATTTTTACAATTTCTCTGAAATTTTACAAAGTTCTCACCTTATATACAGACAGTGTGGTGATCAAATATATTTACCAGCTCATATGTTAAAGGGTAAAATCCATAAATGCTTAATGTACTTTCGATAAGAACTCATTCTACATACTATACTTTATTTATTGTTATTATTCTTACTAAACTTTGTATTTTTTTTCATAATACATATCTTTAATAGTTTGTTAAGGGTATTTTAGTCATTTCTCACATCTTCATCTTCTACCTCCCAACACCATAATTTCTGGCCAAATTACTTACGTTTTATAATTGAATTTGACTGTTTCATACGCATGACTTTACATATTTGATTGTTTATGTGTCAACATATATATAAAAAAAAACTAAAAGGAAATTTTTTTAAGGGTGAACATAGAGATCAGTTTCCTACTGAGATTACGACATTGCTTGGCAAAAGGTATGCATTTAAAGTCTCAATAGACGAATTCAACATCCAGAAACTTTTGCCAGTGTTCACGGTATTGCGTGACTAACTAAACCATGTTTAATATGTATTTATGTGAAGACGGATATTGAAGCAACAAGTTCCACAATGGCTATCATAGACCCCTTGGTAATTATATACTGTTTTATGTCTAACACATAAAAAATCATGTATATTAGTTGGCTTGAAATTAATGTATAATATTTGGTGCAGGATTTGGAATCACAAAACGATAGCACAACTCCTATCCAAAAGACAAAATTAAGCTATGCTCCGGATCATGTTGATAAGGAGAATAACGTAAGTAAAGTCATGTGTATGAAACAGTCAAATTCAATTATAAAACGTAAGTAATTTGGTCGGAAATTATGGTGTTGGGAGGTAGAAGATGAAGATGTGAGAAATGACTAAAATACCCTTAACAAACTATTAAAGATATGTATTATGAAAAAAAATACAAAGTTTAGTAAGAAGAATAACAATAAATAAAGTAGAGTATGTAGAATGAGTTCTTATCGAAAGTACATTAAGCATTTATGGATTTTACCCTATGTTAAAATATGTACAGGTTTGGAACAGTTGCAAAGATATCAAATACTCAAAATCTCAAAATCCAAATCAAAATAAAAACTCAGTTTTTATCGTTGGGGGTCATATACGGAGCTTACCTGGTGTTTAAATTTTGTGATCCAAAATTGGTTTCAAGTAAACCATATGTGGACTTAAAATACAAAACAGCGAGTGGAAAGTTAAATTCATATATTGCAGAGCGGAGGGATGGCGAGTGGATGATGATCGAATTGTGCCGTTTTAGGAGTCATAATCAAATTGTCGATTTTGAGGTTCAGCTACAGAGCTTTTGTGGACATCCTTGTGGCAGTGGTCCCATCTTTGTTGATGGCATTGAGTTTCGACCCATTGATAACGTAAGCCTACAAAACATCCGTAAGATAGTTCATATCTAATAGAAATTTGTTTGACGTGTCTACCTGACTCATATCCCAAATTAGAAGCCTGTTTTATCAAATAAAGTTTAATGTTTGACACATAACTTAGTCAATGTGTCTTAATCTCTTTCTTACACATATGATTTAGACATGGAAATCAAATCTCGTTACAAAAACGATGCATTAAAAGTTTCCATGTGAACCTTTGGCTTAAGGAGGCTTGACAAGCATACTCGTCCGATTTTACAGGTGCATCATGAGGAGAGTGTGGATAGATTAATAAATGTAGATTCAAGCGTTAACTGGGACCAACAATCGTTAAGCGATTTTCAAGAAATAATGACGAGGTCTCAGTATGATGTGCCAAGTATGACCAAACAGGAGCTTGACAAGCTTCTTTCAACTGGAGTCCTTATTGACAGGGAAAAGGTTTCTTTCCCTAGATTTATGTTTGTATTTTACATATTGTATTATCGGTACTCACTGTGTTAGACATCACCAATTTTGGTACTCTATATTGAAGCTCATTTTTGCTAAGCAAAGTGAAGCAAGAAATCTCTTAGCTTACCGGCGAAGGCGGTTAATAACAAATCTCCAGATGCAAATTTACCAAATGCCATCTTCAGCAATGTTAGGTTCGTATGGGAGTTTCATGTCGGAAATTTATATGATTCAACTAATTAACTTTATCCCACTATTATTTACGAATTCAATGCAGATTTGAAGAGGTCATTGAGCTTCAACGCCACCAAGCATTTCGTATCAAATGCGATACTGAAATTAAAACTCTGTCTCCAGATATTGCCTATGCATGTTATCTTGTGTTCCAAATTCCAGATAACTGTGAAGGACCTGCAAGATGTCCGTGAAAACACAGGATCTACTCAACAAGAATAACATAGAAACCACAATCATTTATCTTAGAGCCCCAGGCCCGGTTCATTTATACACAGATAAGAGAGTTCCAGATCGCAGAGAAGATGGCTGGATGGAGGTTAGGGTCTGGGAATTTTTCTATAATAACGAGATCAAAGAGAATTACATTCCCATAGAACTGAAACTGGCATGTCTTGGAGGAACTATGTCGGGCCTAATTATATGTGGCGTCGAATTTCGGCCAATTTATTTCAATTGCCAATATCATTTTATGGATCCAGGGGTAACGGGTTAGCCCGGCTCCTAGATAAGTCAGTTCTCACATGGGGAATCCGACTCAAGATATCTATAGGGGCTGCAAAAGGGGTAAATCACATTCATTCTTTTGAAGAAGACCAGAAAGTACCCCATGGTGACATAAAAAGCAGCAACATTCTGCTCAATCATGACTGGGAAGCTACTATTTCTAATTTTATTATATCTAAAAGCCATGGAACACTAGGCTATCTCGATCCACAATCTTACCTTGGCGTGACAAAAAAATCAGATGTTTATTCATTTGGTGTAGTTTTGTTCGAAATATTATCAGGGAAACTGGCAATTGAAAAGGCCGAAAAGTATTCTCACCACACACTGCCAGCTCATTCAATGATGAGAACGGGAAAGGTATGCACGAGATGGGGCCGAAGATAAGAAAATTGTGTTCCTTGCATGGATGGCTACACGCTGCTTTGAGGAGAATAAACTAGAAGCACTGATCTTTGATGATCTAACGGAACAAACTGATGGAAAGTCCATAGATGTAGTTTCAAAAGTTGCTTACCAATGTTTGAATAAAGATCAAGAAAAACGTCCAACAATGGCTTTGGTTATACAGGAACTTGAGAAAGCCTTGAACATCCATGTAAGTTTGCACATATATGCACGTGTTAATATCAAAAGAGGGTCATGCGTCCTGTTTGGGTCGTTTTTACCATGAGTTTTTAAGTTGGTACATGACAAGGGTATTGCTTTATAAATTAGTGAAGATGCATTTATAGAACTTTCACCTTATAAATGTTATTCTTGCTTGTGACACAACAGAAGGTGGGAATGTGAGCAAAAGATGCCTGACGATTATGAGAAATTTATGAAGTGATAGAAACTCTACCCTGGAATCTAAGATAATCACAACGGAAGGATCCTATTTCCCATTTATCTTCAGGAACACGCCTTAACAATGGAGAAGTGGTGATGAAATCTCTTTATAATGTTGCTTTTGTATTTGTATCTTTAAAGCTATCATTTAATTTTTCTGTATTTTTTCAATCTGCAGTGGTTATCAGTAAGCAAGGATGGAAAAGTGAATGAAATGTATCGCAACAACGTTCTCTTACGAAAATTGCTGGTCTTCTGAGTTGAAAGTTTTGGAGAACTCTAGGTCATCTCTCTCTCTCTCTCTTACACATACAGTTTTTGACTAAAATAAATTTTTCGCAATTTTTTCCATTTAACATTCTTTATTGTGAAATTTTCTAACATTTTTTCGAAACTTTTTTTATTCATAAAAAAAATTAGATGCATTCCTCCTGCCTAATAGGCTAATACGTTAGAATATGTACAGGTTTGGAACAGTTTTAAAGATATCAGATACTTCACATCTCAATATCCGGATCGATATAAAAACTCAGTTTTTATCATTGGGGATCATACATGGAGCTTACCTGGTGTTCAAGTTTTGTGATCCAAAAACTGTTTCAAGCGAACCATATGTGAAACTTGAATATAGTATTGCATGTGAAGACTTCAATTCATATGTCGCAGAGCGGAGGGATGATGGGTGGATAATGATTGAACTTTTCCGCTTTAGGAATCATTATCAAATTACTGAATTTAAGGTTCAGCTGGAGCGGTTTTGGGGACATCCTTGTGGCAGTGGTGACCCCTTTGCTGAAAAATATATATACACATATAGGTGGGGTTTTACATACCATTTCTTGTCCAATATCCCCAAAGAACCCCTCGGCTTTTGGTGTAAATGAAAACATAAGTACTGCCTCAATAGATTCCGAACGAATCTGTGCATAATCAACAATGTCAAGATGACCCAAGTATGACTTCTGGTGCAATGTTCATGTATAGTTATTAAAAAAAAGTAAAAAACATGATCATCACCTTCCAATCAGAACATTCCAATCCTTTCAAGAGTTCTGGTGTTTTCTTTCCACTATTATCCTCACGTGGCAAACTATCCAACCCATAACCAAAGACACATGATACCAAATTAGATGCCTTGAAAGTCTTCTTTGGTGCAGCAGCTGCACCCTGTATGAGAAATACGTCAGTAAGGTATAATAGAAAAATAATCATGATTTTAAAGGCAAAATACAAATACGTACCTCAAAAGGATTTTTTTCACACTCAGCCTCTACTACATTAAGAAGGGCAGGCATGACATCTGACAAGAATGCCTTGATATCAGGACCAACAAATTTGAGTAATACACCAATAAGTTTAATGGTAGCATTTCTGTTAGGCCAAAACCCAATCAACCGGATTAATCCCAAACCCGCTGGAAAACCCAATAGAAGTCAAACGGGTCAAAACCCAACCCAATGGGTAATCATACCCGCTGTCAGTTTTTGACAGTTATAAAAAGCAGTTAAAACGGTTAAATAACCGTTTGACAGTTATACACCAAGGGATGCATCGGTTCATCAACCGACACAACTTTTAGAACGCACCCTTTCATGTAATATAAATAGGAATCGATTCTGTAGAACAAATTGTGTATGTATGATTCTGATTCAATAGAAACTTTACATTTGATATATTTTTGCATTAGAAATTCGATCCTGTGAAAACCTTTCCAACATTGGCATCAGAGCTTTGGTTGATTAACCAAGAATCATCATATACCGTTTTCGTTTTCTGCCTAGTTTCGAATCAAAAAAGGCCACTTTTCCAGTTTTTGCAAAACAGCCAGAAACACAAATTCAATTCGAATCATTCTTGTGTTTAAACAAGAGGGGATCCTTCTCCTGCCACCAAGGTGCAATCACCCTCGTGATTGTTTTACACCGGCAACAAAAGGGTTTTTACCCACGAATTTATTTTTGCAAAACTCGTTTCTTTTCAAGTTCATAAACCGAAAAGAAAACAAACCCAGAAAAGGTTCAGGCAACTTTTAAAAAGAAAAAACCCAGATTCGAAAATCAATAAAACGACAGAAAATTAGATCATCGAGAAAAGGGAACAAACACACCTGTTTGAAGATTCAATTGAATCGATCCCTCGTTAGAATCATCAATTGATTCCACTTATCCAGAAAGCCCCAATTAAAAGGCGCACAAGATCCCCAATTAATTGCGAAACCCTAATTTTTCGCACAAAGCAAATCAAGGGAATCACCAAACTACGAACACAATCGTAGTAGGAAGATAGGATAAGGGCCATCCTCAACGGTGGATTAATCACCATCGAAGACAGAGAGGAAGAAGAAGGAAGAACCGTCGGTCGCGACACACAAACAAAAGGAAAGTCGCTGTGTGTTTGTTTTAAACACAAACAAAAAGAAAAGACCGAGTATAAGTTAGCAAAAGAGGGGAGACGGGTTATATTTTTAACCCACATCAAAAAGGGACTACGGGCCTTTAAGCCCATCAGGTTTCATCAAACCAGTTTTAACCCTTCCGCTTTCATTTTTATATCTAGTTATAAGTTTTTACACTTTATAGATATAAGTTTTTGGTATTTGTTTTTATATAATAAAACATTTTTTCTTACTCACTTTTAAAAGTTAGTATTTATTATTCATTTTTATAAAACAAATACTTAGATATAATAACCTAGCGATTACGCTGCTTATTATATAGAATAATTTTTAAGGAGTAATTAACCTTAGGTTATTCGAACATAGATTTAAAGCCCCAAGGATAGTTTTTGGAATAAAAAAACTAGTCCCGATAATTTGTTGATACCCTTCAAGAGCACTTACCACAAATTTCGACACACTTAGTGTTAGGAATTTTATTTGGGAGATTTTATTTAGTATCCTAGAGATATGACGAAAGAAAATGGAGATACTTCGAAGAAGGAAGTAGGTACTACAAGTACACCACAATTCCAATGTCCAATTTTAAAACCCTCGAATTACTCACTATGGGCAATTCGAATGCAAA
>BQNB010028905.1:52500-56222 GCA_026074375.1 Tanacetum coccineum
TACTCATTTGAGTGTGAATTATGAAATTTAAAAATGTCTTGTCGTAAAACTAAAGCTCCTAACCTTAAATTTCCGGCTGCTACAATTTTGCAGATTATAAAGATGTTTGGGATTGCATATTTTTAAGCATATAATTGGTTCTGAGTGTGAATAATGAGTAACAAATTTCAGTTGCGTTCTTAAAATCTAATACTTTTTTGCTATTAACTTGGTTTAATGTCAGATTCCTACACCTTCCAAGTGGGAGCATAGTCGCAACTTCCGGATAAGTTGACTAGGAAAAAAGGACTGCATCATTATAGATACATCTGATTGCCTCAGTGCACGCGCTCGATGATGCATTAGATCGACACTTTATTCTATTCATTTCACTCAAATGTTAAGCTAAAATACCTTTGGGTATGCTTGGAATAGATACTCCTTTGGCAGGTTCTTTTTTTCGCAGAAGCGATACTCATTGTATCAGTTGGTTAGATCTATTAACAATCTTATTTTACAAATGGATTTTAGTAATATTTAGCTGCATCTAATTCAGCCAAAGAACTTATAGTGGTAGTCTTGCTTATATATTTTTTTTGTAAATGTAGTACAACTGATTGGTTAGGGACAAAAGCACTTTGGGCATAGCGCATGTTTGGAACTGCAGGTGAAGTTCAAGATTTGCCCGGACCAACTCTTGAAAATGAAGTTCAAGATTTGCATCTTAACTTTTAACTATTTACGATTTTTTTATATAATAAACTTTATTACTCAAATATATAACACATATCTACCTATTCATTCAGATCAAAAAATACCCGCGGAAAGATCTTCGAACGGCAAACAAAACGAGCCCAATACATACGTACGATTTTATATAAAATGTTGAAGTTTAATGTATGTATATTTTTCTTTAAAAAACACTTTCAAAACACAACTTAAACTACCTAATCACTTTAAAATAAACGACACGGGTTAGGAACATACTATTCTGTGGAAGTTGAAATCACATAAATAACCTATACTTTTTTCCATGTACGACTGTATTTAGAAACAAATTTGTCATTCATATTTGTATTTATATACATACTAAAAGTAGTTCGCTCTATAAATAACGTCTCCGCGATTGTTAAAAAAATGCTCACTGAAATAAAATACACGTGTTGCAAACAAGTCAACCTCGCCGCAATGCGCAGACACAATCCCACTCAATATTCATTCAAAATCGATTCGCAAAAAAAATATGTCTCCCCGCAACGCGCGGGTTGTCTTGCTTGTTTAAGGACAAAGTGAATATACATGTCGGAGTACTATGAAAACATGAACTAGTTGTCGGTATATTTCGTCAATACTCATGTCACATTATATATAAACACAACACACTAATACACATTTCATTGATCTATTCACTTTCCATCGTACCATCATTTGTATTTTGCAACGAGTTTAGGTGCCACCTTTGCGGCTTTGTTAGGTGGACTCCAACCTATTTTCTTGCAATGTCCTCACATTATCGTAACCAACTAAGCTATGTTGATGAAATCTACCCTACAACTTAATAACATTGCCATGCTACATCAAGAAAAAGTATAAGGAGGAAGTCGTATTTTGATCAAGATAAATGCCGTAGGAAGTGCTGAGGGTCGGTTCCGATTCTTGAAACTGACATGAATGAGTTCTTTTTATAAAGAAAAATTCATTCATTTTAGTTTCAAGGATCGTAATTTGATCCAGATAAACGTCGTAGCTTATGACGATTGGTTTCGGTTTTAAAAACTAAAATGAACAAGTTCTTTCTTTACACTACACCAAAAATATACTACACGTTTCATGGATTGTTGCGGTTTGATTAAACATTTAAAAAAAGAATTAAAGGAGGTTATAAAGAATCGAACACAAGACCCATGCTCAATAAGTATTAAATTTTAACCTTTACACCAACCAAAATTCTTGATAAATGTTCTATCTTTCATGATTTATGATTCACATGTTGTTGACAAAACTACAAACGTAATATCACGAACCATTAAAATTAGTAATTTGATCAGTTGAGATTAATATATACTCAAAATTTAGCATCGACACAACCAACAAATCCTAGCCACTTATTTTTTCATCAATATAATAAAATCTTATTTTCCACCTCTTTTTAAATATTACTCCGTAAATATCTTGCAAATGGTAAATCGTCAAATGACAAAAAATACACGATCGCGACGAGTATTTTTTTATCTTTCAGTAGACATCCACTTCGATATACTTTCGAAGAATTTTTTTTTACTATTTTTTTTAGTCACGTCTGAAAAAATAAAATCACATGTGATTGTGATACAAATCACATGTGATTTTTTTCAGACGTAACTAAAAAAATTTTTAAAAAAAATTCATCGAAAGTATATATAAAAGTGCCCTCTATAGAAAAATAATTTAATTCTCGTCGCGATGGTATATTTTGTTTTGCGTAACGATTAAATGGTTTGTGAGATATTTAATTTTTTTAAAAGATGTGGAAAGTGAGTTTTATTATTTTGATGAAAAAATAAGTAGCTAAGATTGATTCATTGAGTGGGTCTATGCTAAATTTTAAGTCTATGTTGAACTTTTGCCGTAATTTGACTTGGAATTAATCTATTGAAAAAGGGGGATTCGTTGTTAACTTTGACAATAGAAATAGCATAAGTTGTTTTATTTTTTACATAAAAGGAGAGGTTTCTCCATATCAAAGGGGTGTTCAGGTTACTTTATTGAACAATATACTCATTTCCGTGACCACGACGTCGTTTTTGGGAGATGAGCTCCTGCCATTTTTTGGGCTACAGTGCTCGGCCTAATGAGCTCTCACTTTGGGCCGGCCCATTTGACACTTTTTTTTTTTGGTTTTTCTTGCAACTTTAAAAAAAAATTGCTTGACACAAAATAGGAAACAAAATTACAAAAGTACTTATTTACTCAGATCAAAAAATATCCGTGACATGAGACCAAACACATAAGCTCATATAAAATAAAATAAACTATTAAACATGAGACAGAAAAAATAAACCCGCACAAAATAATATATAAAAAAATTGCTCGGCATAAAATAGGAAACAAAATTACAAAAGTACTTATTTACTTAGATTAAAAAAATACCCGCGGCATGAGACCAAACACATAAGCCCATATAAAAAAAATAAACTATTAAACATGGAGACCAAAAAAATAAATACGCACAAAATAATATAAAAAAAAATTGCTCGGCACAAAATAGGAAAAAATAATACAAAGGTACTGATTTATTCAGATCAAAAAACATCCACGACGTGACGCCTAACACATAAGCCCGTATAAAAAAAACTATTTAACATGAGACCGGAAAAATAAACTCGCACAAAATAAATAAATTAAAAAAAAAATAACGACTCGCATCAATTAACGTCCCGCATCAACGCGCGAGCAATCATGCTTAACACATATTTACCCAAATCTCATAAAAAAAACCCAAATAGCAAAAAAAAAACCCTTAGGTTCATTTGGATAGAAAGTTTTTTGTGGATACCAGGGGACCAATCTCTACCCTTCATCTTCATCTTAATCTAATGGATAAGATTAAACCAAAAGTTATTTTCAACCTTTTTTTCAAATCTTAATATCTCTCAAACCGTTAATCGTTAAGCGAAAAAAAATATATCATCACGATGAGCATTTAATTATCTTTCTATAGATATCCACTTTGATATACTTTCGACAAACTTTTGTTTTTTCAC
>BQNB010028906.1:0-7500 GCA_026074375.1 Tanacetum coccineum
TTAACCTCTCGCTATATGATTTCTACCGGCCCTTCAATAAAGTGCAACTTATCATCAAGTTGAATCTCGTCAAGTGGGATGATGAGATTTTCATCCACAAGACACGTTTTGTGATTGGAAACATAAAATGTGCTATGAATCCCTTTCAATTCTTCGGGTAGTTCCAACGTATAAGCCACCGGACCTACTCCTGCTAAGATCTTGAATGGTCCGATGTAACATGGACTTAGCTTTCCTCGCTTTCCAAAACAAATAATGCCTTTCCAAGGCGATACCTTGAGCAATACCATATCCCTGACTTCAAATTCCAACGACTTAGATCTTCTAACCGCGTAGCTTTTCTAGCGACTACGGGCAGTCAACAAGCGGTTCTTAATTTGAACAATATTTTCTGTTGTTTCCCGAATCAATTCTGGACCCGTGAGTTGGCTATCTCCAACCTCACTCTAGCAGACAGGCGATCTACATTTTCGTCCATACAAAGCCTCAAATGGCGCGGCCTTGATACTTGCGTGGTAACTATTATTGTATGAGAACTCGACTAACGGCAGATGTCGGTCCCAACTACTTCCAAAGTCAATCACACAGGCACGCAACATATCTTTGAGCGTTTGTATAGTCCTCTCGTTTTGACCATCCGTTTGGGGGTGGTAAGCGGTACTCATATCCAAATTTATCCCTAACGCCTTCTAAAGCGATCTCCAAAATCTAGACGTGAAATGGCCATCTCTATCCAAAATTATTGATATAGTAACACCATGTCTACACACAACTTCCTTTGGGTAGAGTTGCGTGAGATTCTCCATGCTTTCCGTCTTATTCGTTGGTAGGAAATGAGCTGATTTGGTCAGTCGATCGACAATGACCCATATCGTATCATACCCACTCGGCGTTCTAGGTAGTCCACTAACAAAATCCATAGTGATCCTTTCCCATTTCCAAACAAGAATCTCAGGTTGTTGCAGCAACCCAGACGGTTTCTGATGCTCAGCTTTAACCTTCGCACAAGTCAAACACTTGCTAACATACGTGGCAATATTAGCTTTCATATTCGTCCACCAATACAACAGCTTCAAATCTTGATACATCTTGTCCGATCCCGGATGGATAGAATACTTGGACTTATGCGACTCGTGCATAATCAAATCCCTCAATCCACCGAATCGCAGCAACCAAACACGATTTCTAAAACAACGCGTTCTATCGGGACGAAACTCGAATATTTGCTTAATCAATCTCCTTAAATTTTTGGCCTTCATATTCTTCTTCTTCATCCCTTCCTTTTGAGCTTCAAGGATTTGCTTAGGTAGATCATTGTAAACAGTCATCATCAAAGCTCGAACACGCAATGGCTTAATCCTTTCCTTCCGACTCAAGGCATCAGCCACTACATTCGCTTTCCCCAGATGATAACGAATCTAACAATCATAATCACTTAACAACTCAATCCAGTGACGTTGTCTCATGTTAAGCTCTTTCTGATTGAGAATGTACTGGAGACTTTTGTGATCAGTGAAAACCACACACTTTGTCCCGTACAAATAATGTATCCACAACCTAAGAGCAAAAACAACGGCTCCAAACTCATCATGAGTAGTGTAATTCTCTTTGTGAGTCTTCAATTGTCGGGAAGCATATGCTATCACCTTTTCTCGTTGCATCAACACGGCTCCATAACCCTTAAGTGACGCATCGCAATAAACCCCGAAATTTTCCGTTCCTTCGGGCAACGCTAAGATCGGTGAACTACAAAATTTCTGCTTCAGTGTCTGAAAAGCTTCCTCTTCTTCCTTACCCTACTCGTATTTCTTATCTTTCTGAGTCAACTTAGTCAGAGGCTTGAAAATCATAGAAAAACCCTCAATAAACCTTTGATAGTAACCAGCCAATCTAAGAAATTGCCTCACCTCCGTTGGCGTCATTGGAGCAACCCAATTCTTTAATGCCTCAATCTTGGCAGGATCAACATGCACACCTTTATTGTCAATTACATAACCGAGAAACTGTACCGAATCTAGCCAAAAATCACACTTAGAAAACTTGGCATACAATCTCTCCTTCTTAAGCAACTCCAAAATAATCTTTAAATGCTTCCCATGCTCTTCTTTGTCCTTGGAATAAACCAAAATATCGTCGATAAATACAATGACGAACTTATCAAGATATGGCTTGCATACTCGATTCATTAAGTCCATAAACACAGCAGGCGCATTTGTTAGTCCAAACGGCATCACTTGGAACTCAAAGTGACCATACCGAATTCTATATGCAGTAATTAGAATGTCCTCTTCTTTAATGTGAAGCTGGTGATATCCTGATCGCAGATCGATCTTGGAATACACGCTCGAACCTTAAAGTTGATCAAATAAATCATCGATTCTCAGGAGAGGATAACGATTCTTGACAGTCAACTTGTTCAATTCACGATAATCAATACACATTCGAAAAGACCCATCTTTCTTTTTCACGAACAACATCGGTGCTCCTCACGGTGATGAACTCGGGCGAATAAATCCTTTCTCCAACAGATCTTGCAGTTATACCGATAGTTCTTTCATCTCGGATGGTGCCAGACGATACAACGCTCATGCAACAGGTGCAGCCCTCGGTACCAGATCAATTCGAAATTCTACTTGCCTCTGCGGTGGTAGTCCCGGCAAATCATCAGAAAACACCTTATGAAAGTCACGAATTATAGCCACGTCCTCCAATCGCTTCTCCTTAGGTTTCTTCTCAGTCACATGTGCCAAAAACAAATGACAACCTCGTTCGATATACTTACAGGCTTTAATACAAGATATGACCTTTAGTTGGGACATGCCTTTGTCACTTTCGACTGTCAACGTCTCGTTCCCATAAGGTATATGAACAACCTTCTCACCACAAACGATAACTGCATCGTGCTTGACAAGCCAATCCATACCAATTATAACGTCGAACGTAGCAAGCTTAATCGGCATAAGATTGATTTTAGAAAGATGGTTCACTAAATTCAAAGTGCAACCTTTTAAAACAGTGTTCGTACTAACTAACCTTCCATCGGCTAACTCTACCTCGTAACTGGTATCTATTTTAACCGAATCGACATCAAGCATGGAACTAAATCTAGTGTCCACAAAACTCCTATCGGAACCCGAATCAAATAAACATAAGCATAGTGGTTGTTGTGTAAAAACGTACTTGTAACCACATTTAAACCTTGCGGCTCAACATCCTTAATCGCATAAGCTCGGCTACGAGCTTTTTCAACTTCCTCTTGCTTAACCTTCCTTGGGCATCGGTTCCTCGTATGACCTTGCTCACCACAATCATAACAAGTCCAAATGGGCTGAGCGTTTGCACCCGTGGCAACATTCTTTTCCTTGCAACACCTCGCTTTGTGCCCAATCTTTCCACACTTGTGGCACTTGATCATACATTGACCAACATGGCGAGTAAAACAACGTTCACACACAGAAAGTGATCCAGAATACACCTTTCCCTCATTCAAATCAGTTTTCATAGCTCGCGCGTTCCCTTGCTTTTGATTATTCTACAAAGATTGGCATGAGTTATCCTTGTGGTTGCTCTTACCACTACTGTTCCCACTTTGAAAGTTCTCCCACTTCTGCTTATTTTCTTCAAGAATCCTTTCATTCCTAGCTTGCAACTTTTGTTCCATCAACTTATGTGCCATACGCACAACTTCATTCAAATTGGTAGGCTTAGAAGAAGTAACTTCACCCTTGATGTTATCAGACAACCCTCGGATGTAAGCATCAATTTTTGCACTTTCCGGCTTGACCATTCTTGGACACATCAAAGCTAACTCATTAAATCTTTGAGTATAAGCCACCATGTTATACTCCTTGACCTTCAGGTTCCACAACTCGTTTTCCATTCTTTGCAGTTCTTCAGCAGGACAAAACTCCGCTGTCATCAATTTCTTCATCTTAGTCCACCCTATTTGGTTAGCAACATCTAGTCCCAAAATTACGACCTTAGAGTTCCACCAAGTCAGTGCAGGTCCTCACAGTGTAGTAGCAGCAAACTTAACTTTCTTATCTTTTACACACTTGCTTATCCCAAAAGTCATTTCCGTTTTCTCAAACCATCTCCTAAGCTCAACAGGTCCTTCGGTACCACGGAAATTATCAGGGTTACACTTCATGAATCCAGCAAAAGTGAATTCTTGAACAACTGGTGCGGTAACTTGATCCCTAGCTTATGCAGATCCACTAGCATTATTCCCGGCATTCACTTGTCTTGCCAGCTCAACAGCGATAGCGGCATCGACACTTTTTTTGATCATTCGCCAAACAGAAGCTTGATTCAAAGGTGCATACTTTGGAGGCATGATTCTGTCACATCACACAGAAATTTTTTTGATAAGCATTCATAACATGATATACTCATAACATGGTACAAAGACAAATCAATCACAACTACAGTCACACAACATCAAGTAGTAATCAAAAGATAGTCATTCATTATTCATCACAGAAGAGTTAATACATAGTTGCATTATGTCATGAAATGATACAAATCGTTACAACCAATAGAATCAAGTCTACTAACTGAGGATTCAGTTTAGTGATTACATAATAAAGACACTACTAATGAAACTAAACTACTAAGAGTTAAGAGAGGATCCCCGCGGCTCAGATGATGGACTCTCCTCATCTTCAATCAGGACATCAATAGCCTTATTTGGTCTTTCTTCAAACACAACTCCCCTACGAATCATCTCTTGATAGAACTCATAAGCTTAAACTCTAGTCCAATAGAGATCTCTCTCGATTCGTTCTTTCTGCATATGAAGAAGTGTGTTGCTTGACCTCGATTCTTCCAATTCTTTCTTCAACTCCTTACACTCAGCTTTTTCTTCAGCATTACCAAGCTTTCTAACCAGATTCTCCATTGTAACCATTCCTTCTTCCATACTAGATCGCACTTCATTACCCAAATCCAAAATCAGCTTACCATAATACTTATCCTTTGCCTTCCCCTTCTTTTTGACCAATGCATGGGCCATCTCACGACCACACACTCATCTTGGAAGAGAAGTCATCTGACCAAAAAGAGAGTTAATGTCTCTCCTCATAAAACCATGCAACAGACCATCACTGTCCTCTTCGTGGAAGCTGGCAGTAGACGACTCACCTACCTCATAGACACTAGCAGGAACAGTCTCATCCTTGGGATCAACCGTGTCCTCAACCTCAATCACATCTTCATTCTCTGAATCAAAAGCAGGTGGTAGAGGGTTAAGAGGACCTGCCTTTACATAAGGAAATATCAGCTCCGGCTTATTTTCTTCTTCCTCAATGTCTACTTCCATATCATATTCTTTTTCTTGAGGATTTTCCTCCTCAAACTCTTCTTCGTCTTCGAACTCTTCTTCTTCTTCCGGTTCCTCATTCTCATCGACTAAGGCAGGCTCAGGAATAGCAAGAGCTAGGAACTGAATCGGGTTTTTGATCGGCTCAACTATGGGTAAATCATCTACATGATCGGAAGGAATTATGTTTGCTATGATAATCTAGAAAATATCATATAATACTTATTCAATAGTGTTCCAATAAGAATACTATTATCCAAAATACAGTTCACATAAATGCGCAACAAACAAAATTTTGCAATTTGTGGCATTCTCGTTTTTTTTCCAATTTATTAATAATTTTTTCTTTTTCAATATACTTCCAAAAAATATATAATAATAAATTTTTTATATAATCAATAACAATCTATGCTTACAAGACATGCATAAATATATCAATACATAACAATTTATGCATACAACACATGCATAAACATTCCTTCTCTTTCTATATATAACCAATGGCAACGAGGAGTCTTGGCATACGTGTAGAAGCGTTATAGTTTAGGTTTTCAAAAACTCGACCTAGTTCTCTATAACCTTAGGCTCTTGATACCACTCTGTAACACCCCATTTTTTTATTGCGCAGCGGAAATTACAATGGGTGTTACTAAATAGCACAATACACCAACAAATAGAAAACGACCCAAATGAGACGTTTTAAAAACAAGTGTTCCATTATTTAATCAGAGAATATGCGTTTAGGTCCCCATAGGAATCGTAACCACAACCATTACCACATTTGAAAGATAATTGTTTCAAATTAAAGACACTGTTTTAAAACATATTAAGGCATTGTTTTTGAAAGACAAGGAATACACAAGTAGTCTTTCAACAAATCATCACACGCACGACACTTCCACGCCATCGTTGCCTTCATCCTTGGTTACCTAGGATAAAACATGTTTAAAATGTCAACAAAATTATTGAGTGAAATTCATAGAGTTTAAAATAGTCAATAAGTAATAATTTTGGAACACATAATTAGTTCTCGGGAAAACATTGCAACGAATACAATGTATAACATCTCTTTTCTTTCACGCAATAAGCTTATGACACCAAATGTTAACAATACATATATCCTTTCATATGTCAATTTGCCCCAAAATAAGGTATTATTGTCATATACCTACTACTTCTAAATACAAAACATCCGTTTGACAGGGTGTTCCCTAGGATTCAGACCCGGACGGGGTTGTCAAACCCAATAGATCTATTTAATACATTAGCGTTCACCTCGCAAGGTAATTAATGGTTCATGAAATAAGGCACTTAGACAATAGCTACTTATACGGAAACATTCTCATAATCGGGTCTAGCATACCATAAAATCATATGTGTTCGATTTATAAAATAAACATGCTTACCCCCTCGTGGGTTTTAAAAAACATCAAAAGATTAAATAATGCTGACGACATGAATCTCACTTAATCAAAAGATTCTAATTCAATCAAATCAACAAGTGCAAATAACTTCACGTCTTAACCGCGACCATGTATAATTACATATTTAGCGGTACTGTGACATAAAAAGTAATAATTCATATAATGTTAATTGCATATATATTTTATAAACTATTAAGTTGATACAAATCCATAGTACTCAATCTCTAAGTGCGACAAGTAAAACATTTACTTCGACGCAACCACTAATGTTCCAACTATTACAGTGGTGTTACGCTTCGTGTACCATTAAGTTTCTATTATTTAGATAGTTGTCGAAAGTAAAGGATAATATATATCCGAAATTCATATTTCTTTATTAATAACTTACATTACAAAACCTTTTCTTATAAAAGACTATATCAAAAATACAAGCAGTTTGACTTTCAAAAGTCAAATTCATAGTTGACTTTTTACACTAAAAATTACCAATCTTAATTTGGCCGTAAAATGTTCGTTATTAAGAGTTACGCGACGAGCCACCTAGAGAAACATAGCTAAATGCGAACTTTATCACTTTTCATTATCAAAATAACTTTCAAAAATTTCTCGACTCGCTACGAGGCGTTCAAATTTTCAAAATATGTTTAACTAGCCTATTTATATATACTAAAACCATCAAACTTCAATTAATAATCAAACATACTTTTAATAATTTTCCGCACTTGAATCTTATATCACATAATATATATCACGCAA
>BQNB010028906.1:12500-24886 GCA_026074375.1 Tanacetum coccineum
TTTTAAATGGAAACGTATTCACCCCCTCTACGATTTCCACAGTTAGGTACTCTGCCTAGGGGATTGTAAAACTCCTTGCGAATTGCAAGACCCGCATCAAGTTTTTGGCACCGCTGTCGCGGAATAGTTAGGTTTCGATCATTGTTTAGCTTAGTTCTACTAGCTTGATTCCTATCAAGCCTAGAGAGTTAACTTTATTTTCAGTTAATTAGCTTTCTCGTAATATTATAGTCTATGTTTCACTTGATGTTATTGTATCATATCATTTTCGTTGACCACCATTGGGAGATTAAAAATCTATCCGTTTACTCTTTGGGAGACTACTCACAACCTAAGCACGAGGGCTATCGAAACAACCATTAAGCTCCCAAAGGGAACAATGTGGTCGCCTCTGATTCGTGATAAGTTAGGTTATAATCAATTTACGTGCTAATTCTCACTAATCAAGATACAGTAAAGTAAATTAATCTCTTAGGAACGCAAGTATACACGGGTCGTACAACTTCCTCAAGAAGCGCGTGGTATTCGAGATTCAAGTTTAAATTTGGATTCAATTCAATAGATCGGATACAAATTTTTGGATTTTGAAACTATACTTACAGATTTAAGTAGATAAATTAAAGCTATGAAAAATATTAAAAAAAATATAAAACAATTAACTATGCATGAATATTTTTAATACTACGAAAATTAAAAACGGGGAGCTAAAACTGAAGTTTAAATTCTTTAAAAGCACTACTTTTTTTCAAATTTTATAACGAAAAATCCCAAATTCTATAAATAAAATTTTAGGAAAATAGAATTAGATTTTTTAGCTATTTTTGTATTTTCTATGATATTTTTTAAGACGAAATGAATTAAACTAAAAAATAAACTTACTAAAAATAAACTTTTTCTAAAAATTAACACTAAAAATCTATTTCTATTTTTCAAAAATACTAGAATGAAAAAGAAAATTATTACAAAAAGAATTAGATTTTTCCTACTATTTTTCTATTTTCTATGAATTTCTAAAGAAAAAGAAATTACTAAAAACCTATTTTAATTTCTAGAAAATACAAATTTAATTGGAAAAATAAAGAAAAATGATATTTAACTACTAAAAAGGTGCAGAAAACTAATGGTATAAAAATGCCTAATTTTTACTAATCAATTGAAACCTAATTTTGCTTATTAAAACATAAACCTTAATTTTATTAAACCTAATATTAAAAATATTTATACTATTTTATTTAACCTAAAAGAACAGGGTAGAAAGTGCAAAAGATGAAAGTAAGGGGTAGGCGGGGAAAGTAACAGATATTTACACTATAGTGAAAACAGAACACCCTTAACTATTGAGAAAAATACCAAACAGACCCTACGACTTAAACAAAATTTAGCTTATTACAAAAGTGAAAATAAGCAAAACTCAAAACAGAAAAGTTGGACCTGAGCTTTTCTACTACAACTTTAATAAAAGCACTTTGACATTTTAACTACTGAATAAGCAAGAAATTTAGCTTTTTAACCTGTGCTACAGTAACTATGATGTTTCTTTGAAATTCTAACTTTTCTAAACTTTGGCTTATTTCTAGCTTAATACTCAATGAAAATAAGTACCAAAAGAATTTACAAAAAGCTTATAATGTGTACTAAAGATATCTAAAAAGAAATAAGTTAAAAGGAAACTAGATTAACAAGATATTTGCTCTTAAAAAGTGAAAGTTCAAGCTTGCTTACTGTTTTTAAGCAATTCCTAATACGCTAAATAGCTCAAATCTAAATTCTAGAAACTGGAATTTTGAAAATAAGCTCTACTATGAATATAGAAGAAACCTAGATAAAAGGATTTTGGAATAAACAACTAGAAAATAGAAATTCAAAAGAAAATCCTTGAAATCTCAGCTGCTGCTAATACAACTTTTGAAGGAAAATACAGGCTAGTCTAAAGCTTAGAAATGAAAATTAAAAGATGATTTATATAGAGCTAATGGAATACTACTAAATTGCTTAAAGCTAAGTTCTTATCACCTAATTTCAAGTGCTATAAAGTAGCTAGAAAAATGATGAGACTCAGCAGTATTAACTAAGTAAATACTGCTTATGCTGATGTATTTGGCAAAAACTTAAATGCAGGCCAAAACTCTAGGTTGAGAACTCATAAACTAACTATTTATATGTTTCTAAACCTACATTAACCCAAATTGACCACTAAAATGCTATGAATCACTTAACTCCAAAATTGCTTAACACTCTAAGTTGTCCTGGTGCTAACAATAGCTTTTTTAAGCTTTAAATTTTGAAAATCTACAATCTAACTTTCAAAACCTTTTTAAAACTTGAACACTTTGAAAATCTCAGCTATACAAAGTAATTTGACAATAACCTGTTGACTTTTAAAGTCAAAAATACCTTGTTCCAAACACTACTTAACAAATTCTGTCTTAACTAAATTTTATTTAAAATCTATTTTAAAACTAAAACTGCTAAATCCTTTTATCTACTCAGTCTTAGACTCAACTAATTAAGCTATCTAAACAATAAAATCTAAGGCTTATGTTTTAAAAATCACTAGTTACTCAGCTAGTATTTCTACACTAGTAAGAACAGTTTCAACTAAGAGGATTATTTAGCTAGAATTAGTAATGGAAAAATAACAACAGCTAAAACTAATGATCAACTAAACAAACTTTAATAAGGAATAAGCACAACTGAATTCATAATAAGCATCTAGAATAAGCTTCAAATGCTAAAATGAAAGATAGAAAGTGAAACATGAAGTTTTGTAATCTGCAGACAAAAAGAAATACCTAGCCCACTCTTCTGAGTGAGTGGCTTTTAAATTTAAATCCTAATATGCCCTTGCCTCTAAACCAATAACCTATAAGCTCAATAAGCTAAAATTTGCTTATTATTTTTTTTTGCTTCCAAACTCAATCAAACTAAACTCAAATGAACATATTTTTGAACAAAATAGACAAATACAGTATTTAAAAAAAAAACCGCTTTTAACAACCAAATTTGAACAAACTTTTGAACTAGAGAAAATAGAATAAGCTCAATTGAGCTTATTACAAGCTTATTAGCTAAAACTGACTTATAACATGAAAATCTTAACACAAACACAACTCAACTAGTTTTATTTCTTTAAGAAGAATAGTACAAGATAAGAAACAGAAGGTACAACTGACTTTGAAAGTTTAAAAGCTCAATTTGAAAAAGTGAACAGTACAAGTAAAATTGAAAAAGGAAATTTACAAAAAACTGAACTAACTCACTCTCCCTAAAACTGATTAACAAGCTCCTATATATAGGTAGAGGTGAAGAGAGGATGAGAACTTCAAGCATTCCTAGCCGTTGATCTCTTTTACTTGAATCTTAGCCGTTGGATGTGATGGTTGAGGTGTTCGCACCAATCATTGCTTGCCAGGTGTGCAAAATGACGTGGAAGTGAACTCTGATTGGTGGAGTGGAGTTGGAAGAAACGGGAGAGGGATTTGGGAGGTTGGGTTTGTTCGAGCTTATTTGCAGGAAAAATCGTTATAAAGTTGTTAGGAAGAAAGTTAACCCGCGTTTGTGTTTGAAAGTATGGGACTATGTCATAACAAGCCCTTGTGTTTCTTTTTCCAAAATGTAATATAGAAACGAGTTTGAGAATTGGCATTTTCTTCTGGCCCATGTATTTTTTTTTAATATTAATTAAAAATTTATGTTTAAAATTTACAAGAAAAAAGTAAAATTTATATATTTATTTTTTTTTAAAATTTGTAAAGTATTTTTTTTTTATTTTTTAATTATATATAAAATTTTAAATAAAAATAAAAATAAAACAAACAGGAAATGGGCTTTTTGGTAATTTTGCATCCACTTCAAACGGTAGAATGGTCATTTCACTTCAAACTTTGACTTGACTTTTCATGATTTTGACCTCCTTTGACTTAATTTGACTTTTCCCTTGTGTCGGGCTGATCCGGTTTTGATATCTTTCTTCATGTCTTACTTGAACACTCAAACAAAGATTTCCCTTTTTTCCGTTTTCTTGCGATTTTGGTCAATTTTTGCTCATTTTATGTCTCATTTGGTCTTAATTCCTGCACACATGCATTAAACAGTGTGGTCGACAAAACACATATCTTTTGGCATTTTTTGTTATTTTTGTCAAGTTTTTTATTTTTCAAATTAAATAACGGGTTAAAACATGTATTACTTAAACCTCTAATCATGGCCTCACTCACTCAGGCGATCCGACACCATCCGGTTGATGCAAAATGGATTCTCTTTCCACAGACTTCGATCCTAGGATCTAAACCAACATCTTAAGGATTTTCTAAAATTAGTAGACTCACTAGACCTTAATGTTGAGAATAATGAAAGGACACGCCTGCATTTGTTTCACTTTTCCCTTCATGATCAAGCTAATTAACTAGCCGAGCAGGATCTATCCTCCATATGAAGGATCTTACTACTTGTTTCCTTGCTTAATTCTTTCCACCGAGAAGGACTGTTATAGATGTATCAAATCACTTAACAAATAAGCAAAATAAAGTCTAGAGAGAGAAAGGAGGGTTTTAACACTTTAAAGAGAAACAGAATGAAAATGTATTATGAGAGAAATGAAACAAACAACCTTCTCTAAGGTGTGGAGAGGGGTATTTATACCAACACTAGGCCGGTCAACATAAGGATGTCTTTTGTTATCCGATTATGCTGGAAAGTTTCCAAATATTACGCTACGAGCTATTTTATGATATATTGGTAGTGGCCGAGTCTTTTCTCAATTTCTAACAATATCCCCCTAAGGGAGGTCACTCCAATTTACAAAAACTTAAGCTTATCATTATATGAATGTCTTCAATCTTTGCTCGTAGTCTTGTTTTCTTGATCTTTATCTTGTGAACCTTGATGTAGTAATCTTTAGACTTTTAGGCTCTAGCTTGTTTCTTTATCTTGACTTGTGTGTGATCTTGAGCTTCTTGAGATCATCAACCAAGCATAATCTCTTTTTTCCATCTTGTAATCTTTGCCTTCTTGTGATCTTTTGACTTTTGGACCGACATGCTCATACCTTTCTTCGTCTTGAAAGCTTGAAAAGGTCACCTTTCTTGAAACTCTTTAACTTTAATACTTTGTCATTTCAAGGAAGACGTGCGGTATCAGAGTAGTAGAAGTCTTTTGAAGCATGTACTTGAGCATTCATAATGTCTTTATATATGTCGGTCGGGTATGAGCATAGTGGTATTGACTTCGACTTGTCATCGTAAAACTGCTGCCTAAGGCCCGTCAAGAAACCTACATGAATGGGTTAGTGACAAACAACATATATGGACGAAAGTGTCTTTGTCACTTCGTCGAATACGGTTGTAATAACTACGGTTCCCCATTAATCAGTATAAATACTGTCTGTGATCGGGTAAAAATCAAGAGAATCTCCTTGACAGGGTTTCGCAGCTACACTAGCCGTTTTCATTACCGGGGCGTCTCAAAGCAGACAACACGGTAAGAGTGAACCGGTAAGTTACTATCTTCCCGATTAAGTCGTCAATTCGTATTTAGCTTTCCTATGTCCAGATACCTTTGTGAGGATTCCCATGGACATAAGATTGAAAGTTGATTTAGGAAAATAAATTAGTATGTTAAGATGGAAACGATTTTTTATAACACACCAACAGTTTTGTCTTTTTCAAAATTCATTCGTCAATTTATAAGTTGGACCGAATCAATATCCAGTGTCACAAGTTTGATCCATATAGGATCTCACAAGTCACTTAGCGCAGAGCTTGTTTGATCCATATAGGATCTCACAAGTCACTTAGCGCAGAGTTTGTCATTGCGTAGGACTCTTAAGATATTACTTTTTTTCACAATGTGTGATTTAACAAATATTATGTATTAGTGTCCTAATGACATTTATGGATGATCTCTTTTATGGCTTTAGACTCAATAGTGCACTTTGGTTTTAGTAATCGAAGGCTGGAGCAGACTGCCACCTTTTCAATACCAACTAACTCGGTGTGAGAAAGTCGATAGAAATGTGTCTAAACTCCGTAAGAAATGAAACAAGAGTCTTTTGAGAGACCTTGAGTGGCTAGGAAGGGTTGTCAATTGCATCACAGGGTCTATGATGACTATTTTCAATACCAAACAATAGTTTAGTGTTTCTGACAGCATATGTATTGACCCAATTTCTGCCTAAGTGTAAGAAGGGCTTCTTTCTTTTCACCCTTTATCTTTACATTTCCTTTTAATTCTTTAACCCCTTCAATGCTTATCAAGACTTCATCACTAACACCTTTCTGGGTTTGTTCCAGTATTAGCTCTGTCTTAGTCTGCATTTTTTCCTTTCTTACTTTTACTCCTTTTGTATCATACCTAAGGACTTCTATTCTATCTAATGGAATATCCCTGGGTAGATCCCTTCGGTTCTAGCTGGATCATGGGAACGAATACCTAATCTTAACCACCTTATAACTCCAATTAATTACAAACATGGTCGGTCTTTTGGTATTGTTCTCAGCCTTAAAACTATTTGAAAACATCGATCGAGGTACTTTGTGATATAAATCAAAACATTTAGTACCCTGACAATTTACTTTTCAGAAATGCTTCCCCTCAACAAGTGCATCGATATTCAAAAAGTTATACACATGAAGGGTAAAGCTCGCACATGATTCCATAAAGTCACATTATTAAGCCCATATATTTAATCACATTTCTCTCACCCTATCAAAAAATATCAAATCTTTGATATTTTGGATATCAATTGATTCAAATAAGTTTGAAAACAGGTTGGGGAGAAAAATGATCCGATTATTAACAAGCCTTATTAAGAACATTTTAATGCTCCCCCTTAATTTATGAGGGTATTATGTATATAGTGTTGAGTACGTTAATTTGAAACATTTTGAATTTATTAAAAAATTCTAGAAAATTCGTACTCAAACACTAATTATACTTGCCTATTTTATAAGTCTATAGTACATATTCACATTATTCACAAGATAAGATTTGAGATTAGACCTGACGACTATACAGTTTATGTCATCAGTTTGTAGTCCATCTCGAGTTCCCGAGCACCAACTAATCGCTTTAGATTTCTGATGATTCGCCTTTCACGCATCTGCTTATTAATCAACTCAACCATAAGCTCCGATATCTTTTTATCTATGGCCGTCCACTTTCTCCTTGGCATCTTGTCGTTGCATCCCTAAACGGAAATTGAGTATTATGTGATGAAGCTCATCCTAAACTTTTCGTGAGTGTCCCGTCTGAGAACTTATACAGCTCATCAGCCCGCATCCCTCGTTTATGTTTGGTTAAGTCTTTATAGATTACCCCTGGTGGTTTGTATGATGGAGTGTAAAGTTCTTTGAATTCTATTTCTGGAGAGGTCTGCTGTGGTGTGATGATATTGAGTTTCGTTTGGTAACTCTCTACACCAAGCTGAAGATCCTCGACTCGAAATTTGATGATAAGACTTATTGTGCACATATGAAGAGCCACAATAAAGTCAACAAAGTTCACTTTCGTTGAGATGTGAATATCTTGTGTATGAATAGCAGAAGCAAGCATGTCTTCAATGTCGTTCAAGTGTAGATCCACGAAGTCACCTTTTTAAACTTGTATATCTATCGATCAGCTCTTTTCACCACAAATTCTTCTAAGTGACCATATCCATGCAGTTTCTTAACACTAACACTCTTTACACCAAGAATTTTCTGAGTGGAATAGACATTATGCTTGGAATATTTGTTCATTCAGATTATGTACACAAAGATTATTCCTTTCACCCCCCAATGCAGCTATTGAACCCCTTAGCAGCATCTTTGTCAACTCAAAGTTTGATAGTACCTCAAAGCATAGGGACCATGTCTTCAATACCTACTATCTCATACCAAGCTGCTTTTGTCTTTGTGATTGATGTTGTGTATGTTTTCTCCAGATTAGATCCGGATCAGAGGTTTTTAGATACTCTAAATCATTGTTGAAGAAATAATCAACAGCAACGGTTAGATGGCCTGGGCGACCTTGCAGTGGAAGAGGTTTGGACAAGTCAAAGGGGTAATGATCTCCTTTTGGATTGTTCCAATCAAGTTTGTCTGTCAATGCATTGAAACATTCTTGGAAGTTGTACTCAAGATCGATGTTGCTAGGTGCATGGCCTTTTAATAACATATATAGGCAGTCCTAAAATAGATCTTGATAAGATTGTCTATCTATGAGTCGATTCGACACAAACTTGAGAAGTCAATTGGAGTGGCATTAGGACATTGCATGTGAGAGGATCATTCATGGCACAAGACCATTTGGTTGAACCAAGCTATTTAGAGTTGATCAAGTAACAACTTGACGCTTGTTTTATTACCAGATATGAGTAGGAGGCCTTGGAGGTTGCTTGAACCAATCTTGGTTTGGAGTCTTGTTTGTCTTGGGTTCTGAAGTGTCTTGTGTTTGATCATCATCACGAACCACATCTTTACCCGCAGTGTTAAATGCATCATCCATTACCACCTTAGCAGTTGTTTCTTCAACTGGTTCCTTTACAGATGCAGACTTACCAGTTTGGAACCTTTTGAAGGAGCTTTAACCTTTAGTGGTTTCCTTGGGGTGATGGTTTCTTAGAAGACTTTGAATCTTGGTTTCCTTTGCCTCTTTATCTTCTTACCCCTGGATATGGTCCAGCTAAGGGTCTTCTATCAATCATCACGTCATCCATCATCAGTTGTCTTTTATGGTTCTTTACTGTATCAGCAACTCCCTTATCCATGGCATTTTCATCATCTATCAAAGCTTCTATGAGAGCATGGTACAATGCGTGATTAGTAGGATTCCTATTAAAAGACTTGTTTTCGTGCATGGTTTGGTAGAGAGCGCTTTTCAGATCATAACGCTTTTAGTGTTGCCTTATCGGTAGACTTAATTGTATACTTTGGCATCTTTTGATTCTCCACTTTCCCTCTTGATCTTGTGAATCTTGAAGCGATTTTCCCCCTTCTTAATTCTGTTCAAGGTCAATTGTTAGTTTCTGAATCTTGCTAGACTCGGGAGCTGGCTTCACAGAGTATTTCTGAATAAGGTCTGCAGTGTTTCTGTAGAACCGTTTGAAGATCATCACCAATTTTAGATCCAAGATATTGTTCAACAACCATTGGAACTTGTGACTTAAGAGCAACAAGCCCTTTAGCAGAGTAATCTATTTTCTTCAGCTCAAACACATCCTTTTCTAATTTTGCAACTCTTAGCTGAACAGCTGAGAGTGCATCGGATTCAAGGACAACAATGGCGATGGTTGGAGCATCGGTTGTGATTGGTGGTGTAGGGATTGGTGCTGTTGTTTGGTAAGGTCCAGATGGTATGGTGGAGACAGATGGAGGAGGTAGAGTTATTATAGGCGATACTAAAGGAGTTTCTTGTACTTGTGTGAGGACAGAGGGCTCGTAAATCACAAACACTGGTACTCTAAGTACGGATGGAGACTAGATATGAGGAACTTCATATTGGATTTTAATATCCAATAAAGAGTTAATCTCAGCATCTGTGGTGTCCTTAACAGTACTAACTAAAGAGGTATCAGATGAAACTTTAAGAAATTGATCACCAAAACTAGATACTGATAAGCCGGAGCTTGTTGGAGGAAGTTCAGCTTTCTTGGCATCATCCTTTACTTCTTCAGTCTTTCCAGCATCCGTCTTTGCCGCATCAGTATTTTCTTCATCAGTGTTCCTAAATTCTTCAACTTCAACATTTGTCATCTCTTCATCCTCATCGTCATTAACTTGTTCAACACCGTGTACAAACTCATCATCAGTTTCTTCATCATCAGTCAATTCAAGATTGATACTTTTATCATCATTAGTATCATCTTTATTCTCTTTATCTTTATCAGAATCTATCTAATCAACTTCTTCATCATTACCTTGATCTTCTTTAGAATATTCACTTTCTTGTTTAGATCCCCACTCAAGAATAACATTTTCTTCAGATGTAACCTTTTCCTCATCTAGAACCCCTGGTTTAGTACCAGTTCCTTTACTGAGGTGGCAAAGACGATTGTGGACTCATCAGGAACACCTAGTATCCTACCATTTCCTTCACTTGTGCCTCCAGTACATGGCTGTCTTTTGCTGGTTTTCTTGCTTTCTTTTAGAGCTTGCATAGTATCTGTAGCTTCTTGTTCTTCAAGAGTTATAGATTGAACACCCTTGAGCTTTTGAAAAGGATCAGAAGACACTTTCTTTGACACCTGAGAAGTATCTTTGAAGGCAAAAGTTTGATGGTCTTCTTCTAGCAGGCTCGGGGACAGATTTGATCACAATCCTTGCATGAATAGCATGGACTTGCCTTGCAGCTTCCTCTTTTGAAGCTTCAGTTAAGCTGATAGATTTACCTAATTCCAAAGTGGCATTTAGATCAGGAATGATGTTGTCAGCTGCAGAAATTATGACTTTCTTATTGACCACTCTTCTACTAGCAGTTCTCTTTCTGGCTGGTTCAGAGTCAGACTCTTCAGATACATCAACATCTACCACAGGAGTATCTGCAGTCTTCTTCCCTTGTGAACCTTTGCCTCTGCTCTTCTTGGGGGGAATATGACCAGAGGATTTATTTAAATATTGAGAACATTGTGATAAGAATTCTGATCGTTTAATTGTAACATACCAGCATCATATCAGAATAGGTATCCATAATTCCCCTGATAGTCTTCTCCATTTCTAACAAACTTAATCTGCTACAATACTATCATTCTTGATTGTATGATAGTGTTGAAATTGTATCTTGGAGAGAGACTTGTGTTGTGAGAGGAAGTGATTAATGATGACTTTGGTGAATCGATGGAATGGCATATATTTACGTCTTAAATTCCTCTCCTTCCTGTGATCAATCTGGAAAACAAAGTCTTCCCAAATCAACTCAGGATAGTAAATATTTTCTCTGTAGAACATTCCTCACATTATGTCAATTCTGGATTTCCTAAGTTTGTCATTACTTACAGTCTTCCCAGAGAGACACTTGTTGATAATTGCTGTCAGAGTTCTCCATGAATGATGCATGTGATCCACATACATTGTTTGGTAATACTGTGGAAGTGACCTTTGTAGCCAAGGTCAATGAGGAAGGTGAGGGTAGCATCATCATCTTGTACCTTAGTGAATTCTTTACCTTCAACTCTTGGACAGATATCCAGAATCTTTCTAAAGACTTTAGCATCGACAATGCACTTCTTGTTGGCCAAAAGGAATTCATAAGATTATAAATCTTTGACCTTTTTGATCGTGTACCAGAACTACTACTTAAAGATTTCATGGACTTTTGTAGTGATAGTGAATTCCTTGAAGCACGTAGAGTTCTTGATCACATCAATGACAACTTGAAATGTCTTCCCCTATCCTTTTCTGTTGCATAGTGGTTTTCTAGTCTAACATAGAGATCTAATCCTTGACTTTTTCCAGTAGATGGAACCTTTTTTCTCACAAGCAACAACTTGTTGAGTTTCTTGTGGATTCATGATTATGCTTAAGAATTAACCAATACAGTTTCTGATTAATTTGGTTATCCCTGATGATATGATTTATTTAGAAATATGCTATGTTTAGGTTTCATGCAAACATGACCGTATTAATACACTCTAAGAATAAGTCAACTAAGGTCAATAGTCTAAGTCAACAGATGAAGTCAACAGGACAATTCCAAGAGAGCTTAAGACATACATTCAAATAGAGGATAAACAATGAACATTCAAACAAGGCAGGCTATGAAATATGACACCATAAACAAGTATTACACAAATTTTAAAAATTTTGGACAGAGTTTCCTTTTATATTTTGACATATTTCACTTGCAATGTGACCTGTCATGTTTTGCACAGTTAACATATTTCGCATGGCATGTTACAAACATATTTCACATGGCATTACACAAACATATTTCGCATGACATGACACAAACATATGTCGCATGGCATGACACAAACATATTACACAGTTCATATGTTACATGTTTCGCTTGATTCATACATGTTTCGCATGCCTTAAGAAAAAATAATCCTAACTTGAGTTTTACCAATCAAAAACCATTAAGACTATTTCACATATATCACATGTCAATAAAAATCTCCTCAGAAATCAATTCCACAAGACTTAAACAACCATTAATCCTTAAAAATGACAATTCGAGTATAGACAAATGAAGGACACATTTCAAATGGGACAAAGATTATCTAGGAGGCTCAAATAGTTCACATATAAACATATAACAGTTAACAACCAAACATTGAACGTCATATGAGCAAACTTATATCATTTTTAGTTTTAACGAACCTAGAAAAACAACTTTTCCAAGTAAAAGGTTTCTAAGGAGGTCAAAACCTAGTAACAAAGGCATAAGAAAGCATCATAGAGTCTTATTAA
>BQNB010028906.1:29523-53442 GCA_026074375.1 Tanacetum coccineum
CAAAGTAGTTCAAAACAGGTAAAGTAGGGGCTATGAGACTCACCTCAACTGGTGATGGTAACGAGAGTAAATAAGTAAGCCTGATGTAAACGCGGTGACCTAAATCAATAAGACGCCTTCAGGTCACAATGATATGTTCTATATGCACATGAGTTCTCAAAAGTTATATCCCCCATATAAACTTATGTTAATCTTTTATAAAGTTTTACAAGTGAAAACATTTAGGAAAAATTGAAATATGAACTTTTCTTATTTAGTTCTAAGAACAATTTCTGCCAGAATTCATGACCCGACTTCAAAAGACCATAACTCGCTTAATTTTTAATGGATTTTGATGAAATGAATTATGAGACTTAGCCTTATGTGTTAGCTTTCTAACCAGTATGATTACGCTCCCTGATATAGAGTTTAAGACCTCTATACGATTGAGAAGGTTATGGCTGGTCATGATGAGACTACATGGCAGATACCAAATAACTCTACTGCTAATCCAAATAAAGGTAATTATTGTTGGTTCAACATTGACAAGGATCTCCTTTATGTTTTAATGATGGCATATAAACATTCGTAAAACGTAAAATCACAAAATGGTAGCTTAAATCCGCAAAACCGGATTTTACAATCTGGCGTGCTGGGCACGCGTCAGCGCGCCACACGCGAAATCCGTTTATTGAATTTTACAGTTGTTTGATTTCCTCTTACCCGACACATGTGGAAACTTCAATAAAGGTATGTACATGATATTTGAGCATTTGAGAACACTCCAAATGAGGTTTAGACTTAGAGAGGAGCAAAAATGAATCCTCCCATTTTTCCATAAAATGCCAACTTAAATCTTTTATCAAACGCCTTTAGCCAAGGCCAAAACTTCTTTCTAAACCTAGTATGATCATACGTTCAATATACCGACAAGCAAAAGCAATCACTTGACCTTAATCCAGATTTACAATGATCCTAATCATGTAACGGGTTTTACACCCTTATTGGTCAAACTAAGTCAAATGTCACTTTGCGTAAACACATCCTTTCCTGCTATTGGATATGCTTTACTTAAGATGCAAATCGCTTAGCTTGTTTGCATCAAGATGATTATTGATCAAATCCAATGTTGATTATCTTGGATTAAAGTCTAAATGACTAACTGAGTTTGTGGTATTTGGAAGTTAATTATACTTTGACTTTTATTACTTCCTTACATATAAATGATTTTACAAACTCATTCCTCACATGTACAAGTCCTCACTTCTTCTACAACCCATTCAGTCCTCACTTCTTCTACAACCCATTCTATCTAATCACTTATTTAACCTTCTTACCCAACAAATGATCTTATTCTTCCACACATACTCCTAAAACTTTCTTCCTAAACCATCCCATAATCACATATGCTCACTCTTTTCCTCTTTAATGGCAATGTAATTATTAACCCAAATCAATCCTTTGATTTCATCCTAAACCATATTACCTTCATATTTATCTTCCTAAACATTCCTTAAACATAAACACCTTCTTCACATAAACCTTTACAAATAAACCTCCAACAATGCCAACTCACATTCCTTACACAATGTACTTCTCTTGTACTTTGTGTGCGTGTGTGTCCCCAACATTCCTAACTAATATCTTCTATATCTTTCAAAACATTCTCTACCATATATCTACTATTCATCTTCTTCTCCATACAATTCAAATTACACACACATACACACTTCTTTATCTCAATCCTTGATCAAGGCATGCCACCAATCCAAGTTCACATTCTTTCTTTCTCAACCCTTGGATTGCTTCCCAAACAAACACAACAACCACACTGTATTCTCTACCCTTAATCAAGCCATCTCATCAATCCAAACTTGCTTATTCTATTCTCAACCCTTGGATTAATGTCTCATCTCAAACAAACACAACCTATCTCTTGTACACTCTCTTCTCACTCACATAACAAACACAACCTCTCATCACCCTTGATCATGTCACTTAACCAAGTATACTCTTCTCATCTCAACCCTCCATTTAAAATGAGCTCAAGAGGCTCCCTTCTATCACATCAAGTCACATCTTGACAACTCACACACAACTCATTCCTCTTATCCAACATGTGTGTTAATAGATTTGAAATTCAAATTTCAAATTCTTTCCCCCTTTCTCACCAAGTAAAGGATATTCTAAGAATATTCCCATGGTATATAACTAGCCCTTGTAACCCTTAGTTGTATCTCAACTTGGCTAGTTATACATTTGAGGAATACCCAAAATGCCCCTTTTGATAATTCTTTTCTATATCTACTTTATCGAATAAGCAAAATGCTTTTAATACTTCACAAACATTTTATCAAATGGCTATTTGAGTTAGTTAACCTTGAGCATAAGAATTAATGAAAGGTCACAGCGTAAAGTACAATTAGGGGTGTAACAAGAACGAGTATTTAAACGCCAAAGTCTCGAAGAAAAATAACTTCAAGGCGTGATGGTCACGCGCTGACTCGTGGGCAGCACACCATACTCGAATTGTTTTTTAACAATTTGAGTCTTTGGCCTATAAATACCCCCTCTTGGCCTTTGTATTCCTTACCTCTTACACACATTATTTCCTCTCTACTCGAATTGGGCTTTTGTGACATGAATGGTGTAGAAAGGCCCAAGGGTATTTTAGTCTTTTCATCTTCCATTGTAAGGGCAAAATGGTCTTTTTCCTTTATCCTTTTGTCCTTTTCTTCACTTTCTTGACCACGGTCTTGATCCGGCTTTTGAAATTGGCTTCAAATCTCTCTCTTGTATTTGTCTTTTCCGTTTCTTGTCGGTTTTGGCTCGTTTTTGCTCTTTTTGACTTTGATATCCTTTCCTGCACATTGAGACACAAAAGCACACATATTTCCATTTTTTGGCATATTTTTGGCTTTTATTGGCGAAATCCTGGGTATTTTATATATACAATTTAACACTTATCACCTTTCTTAAAAAGAAACTCATTCTAACCTTACATTTTACTGTTTGGTGAAAGATTAATCAATCTTAAAACATTGATTGTCTTTTAAGGACTACATCTTTTCATTTATAGCTCTAAGATATTTTTCAGATTCAAGATATGATAATTCATCTTATTAGTTAGTAGGTTTTATTATGACCCTCTAACTTATATTCTTCAGCATTGATATAAAAATATCAATCAATTGATGAGGCATCCTTGTGGATTTATGAATGAGAGTTACATTATACTTTGGTTTGACATTTTCATGTTTAACCTTAGTATGACATTAGCAAATGAATTCAGAAGGTTATGTATTTTTTTCTTGAATATTTTCAAGATCTATAAATGCTCCCACTTACTTTTGTAAGTAGAGATAATTATCTGAATACTTAGTATTTAAGCAACAATAAATTATTCTTAATTGGAAAATACAAAACACATTTTACAGTTCTCATCTCTAGCTTGTTAATAATATGCTTCATAAGATATTAACAAATTTTAGAACTTTAATCAAGACAAAATGGGATTCATCCAATCCATAAATAGATAATGTCTTGAATACCTTCTAGGTTGGAACTATATTGAGTGTATCCATGACACACGTAAATTTCTAACCTTGATAGATTTTGGAGGTAGAGCCATTAAAGTTATCAGAAATAAAACAATGTGAATATAGTTTGTTTTAACACATTAGACATACCATAATAATGTGGTGTTCTATGCGTATTGGAATTGTGAGACTTCATATAACACCTCGTGTTTTAGGTCATTGTACGACATTATGTAATGCACAATTTATTTTTAGGGTTTTACGCGTTTTCTCTTAAACCGTAAACGTTAAGTTAAATCGCGTAAACTAAAAATGATCATTCAATGTAAACGGGCATTAAACAATTAAATGTTTACATCAAGCAAGTGTTATATGATTATTTAGAGGATAATTATTAACATTGCACATTTTATTTTTATTGGTTACGTTAAGTGTTTACGTTTCGCGATAAAGTACGTTTAAGCCTTCCCGGAAGCACGTTAACTTATCTACGCTTCATCAAATACCAAAAATTTGTACTCAATACTTAAAGTTTATTTAAAACTTCAAGTATTTATCACTTTATACATATTCATTATGAAGGAATTCAAATCATAACTTACAATGTACAAGTTATACATTTTTCTAAGTCTATACTACATTATACTTTATATAATACAAGTATACATTATATAAATGATCAAATACATATCTAACTTATACATATACATATATTTCGTGTAATATGACTAGGATAAGCCAAGATGAGACCAAGAACTTCACAAATATCTTTATACATGCATCTTGTATCAACTTGTATCATGACTAGACAAAGATAAGCCCTAAATAAGCCTATCTTTTTCTTAGTCATCTTTATCAAGCTTGCCACCTTGCAAGAACCAACTAGGCACACAAATATCTTCCTAGTAGTATATATATGCATGCATGGTGAGCTAAGAAGGCCATTCTCTTCATTTCCTTTGCTAGAAAATCACAAAATCCTTCCTTTGCTCTCATATCAACCCACGGCTCAAAAACCTTACAAAATCAAATCCATAGCTTGATTTTCTATCATTATACAAGCATACACACATCATTCCTAAGACCTTATAAGGTGTTTTTAAGAGTTGGTTCACCATTTGCAAGCAAGGAATCAAGAAAAGCAAATAAGGGTTTCTTGAGAAAAATTAGGGTTTCACCTAATATTTTCAAGCCAAGGTTGTTAATCACAAGGGTGTGATTGTTATTCTTACCTCTACTCATCCACACAAGGTTATATCAAAAGCTTAATCTATTCATATTTAAGATTTTATGTGTTCATATGCTTTACTTAGTTAAATCACCATCTAGGGTACTTTTGAATATGTGAAATGGATTTTTACATATGATCATTATTTTGTACACTTATTTATATGTTATATGAATGTTAATATGATGTTAGAATGGTAGTATAACTCTTGTACACACTTGGTTAAGTATAACATGTTTATGAACAAATTAGGGTTTTAAAAGATTTACTTAATAAATTACAAGTGAAAATGGTAAAATAACATGTTAATCTTGTTATCTTGGACTCACATGAGCAAAGTATGAACTAATGAATTTAATATATGTAAGACATAAGATATAATTGTTGTAAAGTAGTTGTAACTAAGTGTTGAATCTAAATGGTACAAAAATCATGCTTAAAACATGTCTAAATCACAAAACCTCAAACTTTCTGTTTTGGTTCGATTTTGAAAGCACCCATATTATGTTTTATAAAGATAGTACATCTCATGAGGATTCCAAAATGATAAGAAACTCGAAAATCCGATTTATAACGAAGAAGATACGCTAGTTACAAGTTTACGACGCTAAATACTTTATAAAACAAATTTTATAAAAAGTTACTATTCATGGCAGAAACTTATACTTTGTAAACATCAATAATATGATAAAACTTTCAATTACGAGAACGTGTTCGAAAGAATCGCTAAAAACGGAGCTATAACGAATAAGATACGACAAAAACGGGTTTTACGTTAATTAAAAGTATAAAAACGATTAAATAGCTGTTATGAACAGTAAAAACACTATTCATCACAGAATCTCAAAAACCTAAAGTTGTTGTATTACGATTTAAAGTGTCCAAACTCCTCGGTACGTCCATTCCATGACCTCTATAATTATGATAAGCCCAAAGAATAGTACGATATAACAACTATAAGATTATATTATGTTATTAATTATAAGTACTCTCCGTTACTTATACGACCTAATATTTAATTAGGTTGCATTCGGAATAATCGTGAAGCATTCCCCACTTGATATAAAATATCAGATCAGACCACTCACTTGAAGTGAGTTCCAATACCCCCACACTTTTTACAGTATACATGATTTACCTATTATTTTGTGAAAACATGCTTATTTGTTTTTATCAAATAGGACGCAAGTTGATATTTTGCAATTGATTAATAATGTTTTGCCTAAGTAGCGATAACCCAAGTTAAGCCCATTATCATGAACTGTCAATTGCATAGATGTAGTTGGGAATTACATTATGTGAGCGCGAATGTTATTTAATAGATCTATTTGGGAAACGACCTCCCCGTTCGGGTGACTAGCTATCACCGGGAATGAACGTTATAGCATGTCGAATCAGGGATGTTTCGGGTTAGAACATCATTTCGGGCTGAGTAGCAATATTTTGCGAACAAGACTGTCGAGCTTCAAGTTTTCATGAGCTTAGTGTAAAAGTAATCTGGTTTTGTGATTGTTTTGCATATGTTGTAGACATCACGGAAATTCTTAACTGTCCTGCAAAAATTTAAATACATAAACCTATGAATTCATCACCAACATTTTTGTTGACATTTAAGCAATTGTTTTCAGGAGGTTAATAAGTCACGAGGTGCCAAGGATGCATTGGGTTACGTATTGGATGCACGGCTTAAAGACTATTATATCATATTTTGGAAATCTATGTCATCTTTTGTATTATTAAACAAGGAACAGTGAATCAATAAGCTTTGTAATATGTCTTTTAATGAAATCCAATGTATCAATTTAAATGACTTTTGTGTCGTTTCTTATATATATCTTGTGCAGTTGATCTTGAAGAAACAAGCCCCGGAAATCCCCCCCCCCCCCCCTTAAAGATATTTTCCGCTGGTGACCCATCTGGGTGTGTTTTACAACATCCGAGTGATACTATAAGAAATTACAATGAAGATAGGAAATCCTCTTGAGTCAAACATCAATAAGCCTTTGGTAATTAACTTGCGAGATTCTATATGAATCAAACTTGTGACAACTGGATATCGATTTGGTCCAGTAAATGAATTGACGGTTGATGAATTTTGATAAAAGCTCAAAACTCCTGATGTGTTACAAAAACGCTTTTACAAGTAACACGTCGATTGATTTTCAAATCAATTTTCTTGATTATCACTAACGTAAACCTGCAGGTTAAAACGGTGGTGACAGTATCTCAATCAACCAAAGTTGATTTATTATCCCATATTCATGCTCATTCTACAAAGACAAACTATCATGAAAGCTCAAGATTTAAAGACAAAGACTTCCGCTAACTCTGATTTAAAGCTTTCAAGATAATGCAAAAGAATGAGAATGTTGGTCAAAGACAGAAGATCGCAAGATGGCAAAGACGATAAAGACAATGTCAAAGGCTCAAAGTCTAGATCGCAAAGCATGAAGGAACAAGCCTACAACAAAGAACAAAGAGAAAGACCAAGACCACATGAGCAGTAAAGACAAAAGCATACTCTATTATCGTCATGAAGGATTTGTCATCCAATGAACTCACATCGGCGGGAAAAAAAGGGGGGATTGTTAGCCTCAAATAATGAGCGAACATGAAGTTCGTCCATTATGTATTTTAGTCTCGGTCAATCAATTAGTTAACGTTGTAATAGGAAAGTATCGGGAATCGGGCTTGATAGTTAATCTAATATTGTATATGTTTCGGGTTTAATCCTAAGCAAAACCCGAGCCCGGGTCCTAGTCAAATATCCCGAAGCAATATATAGTTTAATTGCAAGAAAGATAGTCGAGCTTCAGTGTCATGAGCTTAGTGTAAATGTAATCTGGTTTTGTGATGTATGCATGTGTTGTATTATCACGGAGAAAGTCTTGCGGTCCTGCATAATTTAATTACTTAAACCTATGAATTCACCAACATTTTTGTTGACGTTTTTAAGTAATGTTTTCAGGAGGTCAATCGGCATAAGGTGCCAGTGATGCATTGGATTGCACGCTTAAAGATTTATGTGCATCGAATTTTGGGAAATGTATTGTCATCTTTTGTAATATTTAACAATGAACAAGTAAAGCTATATGCTTTTGTATTAAGTCTTAATTAAATCCAATGTATCAATTTAAACGACTTTTTGTGTCGTTCTTATATATATCTTGTGTTGTTGATCTTGAAGTAACACGCCCCGGATCCTTATTCCGCTGCGACCCATTTTGGGGGTGTTACACACGTGATCGATAGTGAAGGCATTCACGTGGACCCAGCTAAGATTGAGTCAATCAAGGATTGAGCATCGCCTAAGACTCCGACAGAAATTCATCAATTTCTAGGTCTTGCCGGCTATTACCGATGATTTATCAAAGATTTCTCGAAGATTGCCAAACCTATGACGAAGTTGACTCAAAAGAGCGTGAAGTTCGATTAGACTGAAAAGGGAGAAACTGCATTCCAACTGTTGAAGCATAAATTATGTAGTACATCGATCTTGGCTTTACCCGAAGGTAGTGAAAACTTCATGGTTTACTGTTATGCTTCTTACAAGGGGTTGGGCGCAGTTCTGATGCAAAGGGAGAAAGTCATAGCCTACGCATCTCGCTAACTCAAGATTCACGAGAAGAATTACACTACACATGACATAGAACTAGGAGCGGTGGTGTTTGCTCTCAAAATGTAGAGACATTATTTGTACGGCACAAAGTGCGTTGTGTTCACTGATCATAAGAGCTTGCAACATATTCTTGATCAGAAAGAGTTGAACATGAGACAACATAGATAGTTGGAATTGTTGAGTGACTACGACTGTGAAATTCGTTATCATCTGGGAAAGGTGAACGTGGTGGCAGATGCTTTGAGCCAAAAGGAACGGATTAAGCCGCTACAAGTTTGAGCTTTGGTTATGACGAATGGTGTAAACCTTCCCGTGCAAATTTTAAATGCTCAGGTTGAGGCAAGAAAGGAAGAGAATTATGGAACCGAAGATTTGGGTGGTATGATTAAGAATCTGGAACCCCGTGCCGATGGAACGTTATGTTTGAAGAATAGAAGTTGGATACCTTGTTTTGGCAACTTGAGAACTTTGATTATGCATGAGTCGCATAAGTCAAAGTATTCGATTCATCCTGGATCGGACAAGATGTACCAAGACTTAAAGAAACTGTATTGGTGGCCAAATATGAAAGCTGAGAATGCTACCTACGTCAGTAAGTGTCTGACCTGTGCCAAAGTTAAGGTTGAATGCCAAAAACCATCCGGTTTGTTGGTTCAACCTGTGATCCCAATATGGAAGTGGGAGAACATTACTATGGATTTTGTTACTAAGTTGCCAAAGACGTCGACTGGTCAGGATGCAATTTAGGTAATTGTTGACCGACTCACCAAGTCTGCTCATTTCTTACCAATGAAGGAAACCGACTCAATGGAAAAGTTTACGAGACAATACTTGAAGGAAGTAGTCTCAAGACATGGCGTGCCAGTTTCGATTATTTCTAATCGAGATAGTAAATTTACATCTCATTTCTAGCAATCGCTATACAAAGCTCTAGGTACTCAATTAGATATGAGTACGGCTTATCATCCGTAGACGGATGGTTAGAGTGAGAGAACCATCCAAACCTTAAACCTTATCTGGACAAATTCGTAATTGTCTTTATTGACGATATTTTGATCTATTCCAAGAACAAGCAAGAGCACGAAGAGCTATATGAAGGATAATATTGGAGTTGTTGATGAAAGAGGGGTTGTATGCAAAATTTAACCAAGTGTGAATTTTGGATTCCCAATGTACAGATCCTCGGTCAACGTGATTGATAAAAAAGGCATTTCATGTGGATTCCAGCCAAGATCGAATCCGTTAAAGATTGGGCATCTCCTAAGACACCAACGGAGATTCATTCTATTTTAGGTTTGCTGGGTATTAGCAGGGCGATTGCATGAAGGGTTTTCAAAAAATTGCACCAATCCAAATGGTCAAACCTACTCAAAAGAGGTAAAGTTTGAGTGGGGTGCAAACAAGAGATCAGGCGTTCCAGTTATTGAAGCAGAAGTTGTGTAGTGCACCAATTCTGGCTTTACCTGAAGGAAGCGAAGATTTCATCGCATACTGCGACGCTTCAAAGAAGGGTTTGGGCGTTGTGTGGTGCATTAGAGAAAGGTGATTTCTTATTGATCCCGCATGGTTAAGATCCATGAGATGTAACATACTACTCATGATCTGGAACTTGGAGCAGTAGAGTTTCTCTAAGATTTGGGGCACTATATGTATTGAACAAGTGTACAGTGTTCACTGTTATTAGAGTTACATACATTCTTGAATCAGACAGGAATGGAGCATGGAGACAACGCGGATTGGTTAGAGTTGCTTAGTGATTACGATTGCGATATTCGTTATCACCCAGGGAAAGCAAATATAGTTGCTGATACTTTGAGCAGGAAAGAACGAGAACCACCGTTAAGAGTTCGAGCTTTAGTCATGACTATTAGCTTGGATCTTCCTAAGCAGACTTGAATGATTCAGACTGAGGCACGGAAACCAGAAAACATCAAGAGCGAGGATGTTGGAGGTATGCTGATTGAAAATGCCAAATTTCCAGAGGCAATTAGGACGGAAAAGTTGGAACCTCGTACGGATGGAACCCTATGCCTCAATGGCAGGAGTTGGTTACCTTGTTATGGCGATTATCAAAGTATTCTATCCATCCAGGTTCCGAGAAAATGTATCAAGACGTAAAGAAGCTATATTGGTGGCCCAATATGAAAGCCGACATCGCCACCTATGTTAGCAAGTGCTTGACCTGTGCTAAGGTCAAGGCTAAACATCAGAGACAATCGGGTTTGTTGGTATAACCCGAGATACCTCAATGGAAGTGGGACAATATCACGATGGATTTTGTCATGAAGCTTCCTAAGTCATCACAAGGGTACGATACCATTTGGGTGATCGTTGACCGACTTACAAAGTCTGCAATTTTTATACCCATGAGGGAAACTGACCCTCTGGAGAAACTAGCGAGAATGTACCTAAAGGAAGTAGTAACAAGGCATGGAATACCGGTCTCGATTATTTGTGATCGTGACCCTAGGTTCGCATCAAATTTCTGGAGGTCACTTCAGAAAGCTTTGGGTACAAGTTTAGATATGAGTACGGCATATCATCCGCAAACTGACGGACAAAGCGAGAGAACCATTCAAACTCTCGAAGATATGCTTCGTGCTTGTGTGATCGACTTTGGAAATGGTTGGGTTAAACATTTGCCATTGGTCGAGTTTTTTCATACAAATTTATACAATTATCATGCTAGCATTTAGGCTGCAACACTCTTTGAGGCACTTACGGTAGAAAAATGTCGTTCGCATGTTTGTTGGGCTGGAGGTTGGAGAGTTCTACTCCACGTCCAGAGTTAGTTCAAGAAGACGACTGAGAAAATCATTCAAGTTAAGCAAAGGATGCAAGCCACTCGTGATAGGCAAAAGAGCTACGCTGATTTAAAGCGTAAGCCGATAGAGTTTGAGGTTGGAGATAAATGATGCTTAAAGTTTGTGCACTTTGGAAAGGGGTAGTTCGTTTTGGCAACGGGGGAAATTTAATCCCAGGTTTGTTGGACCTCAAGGTTATAAAAAGGGTAGGAGACGTTTGCCTACAAGCTGAGCTTCCTGAGGAGCTGAGCAGAGTTCATAATACGTTTCACGTGTCCAACTTAAAGAAGTTTCATGCTGACGAACCCTTAGCCGTTTTGTTGGATGGAATTCATTTTGATGACAAGCTTCAGTTGTCGAGGTACCTATAGAGATCACAGATTCGTATAGTTACGGTTGATGCGAAGCCGTATCCATTCAGTCAAGGTTCGATGGAACTCCAAGAGAGGTCTCTGAGTTTACGTGGGAACGCGGAGGATCAATTCCGGGAAAGAATTACCCTCTTCTGTTCTCCAATAGACGGGCCGTCGTCAAGTTTGGAGTCTTAAGCCTTGAGAGACAGGTCAGCTAATCCGGGGGAGATCGATAGACATCTCGTGTTTAGGAAATGTACGACGATTAAGAAAGTCACCAATTATTTTTTGTATTGTACGCGTTTGCTTTTAAACCGTAAGCGTTAAGTTAAATGCCTAATACTAAAAAATGTTCATTCAATGTAATAACGGGCATTACAATTAACATGTGTACATAAAACAAAGTGTTATATGATTATTTAGAGGATAATTAATACTTTGTTCATACTTATTTTTATTGGCTTACTAAAAATGCTTACGTTTCCGTTATAACGGCTTTCGGCATTCCCGAAGCACCAAAACTAAATACGCTTAAACCAATACCACGATTTACCATACCCATAATAATCAATATTATTAAATCTCATGGGAGGCTATGTGGCCTGAAAATTTTCAAGATAAGGGACCAAGAGTTATCAAACTTGCCCTAAAGATCTTGGTATTATAAAATCATCAGATATTATTATATCTCTAGATATTTATAAATATCTAGATATTATAGGGTACCCATTCACTTACTCATGGTGTTAGAAGTATCAATGTTAGGTTAATTAGATATTTTTCACATATAAATAAGCATGCATACACTTTTCTTTCATAAACACTTAGCAAAAATTCACAAAAAACTCTTTTCTCCCTTCGCTCTCAAACTCACGGCTCAAAAACCTTATAAAACATAATCCATAGATGATCTTTTCTGTTCCCATATTAGTGTTTACATATCATATTACATGTATTCTAAGAAGAATTGAAGGGTTGGTTAAGCTTTGAAAGGGTTTTAAGAAGATATTGCAAGATTAGGGTTTTTGGTAAAAATTAGGGTTTCATCCTAATTTTTCAAGCCAAGAGGTTTAATCACAAGGGTGTGATTGTTGTTATCATCTCTACTCATCCACACAAGGTTATATCAAAAGCTAAATCATTTCATAACTAAGATTTGATGTGTTCATATGCTTTACTAAGTTAAATCACCATCTAGGGTACTTTTGAATATGCGAAATGGATTTACATTTAAATTTTTTTTATTTAATTTAATGTTTTGTACACTTATTTAATGTCATTGATGGATATATTATTTATTTTAAAAGGGATGTATAAGTGTTTTAACATGTTGGTTAAGTATAAACATGTTTAAGTGCAAATTAAGGTTTCTAAAAGTCCAACTTAGGAGATTACAAGTGAAAATGGTAGTAATACATGTTAATTTCTTTGGTATCTTTGGACTCACATGAAAACAAAACATAACCTTATGGTACCTAATTATATGTAAGACATAAGATATTAAGGGTTCTAAAGGGTTTATAACAAAGTGGTAAAGCTAAAAAGTCCTAAAAACAAGTTTTAAACACATTTTAGAAAATAATATCTTAGGGGCTGTTTTGTAATTCAAAATTTACATATATGTTTTATGATTTTATAAAATACTACATGTCTACAAGGATCGAGGGGTCATTAAAGAACTCTGAAAAAACGATTAATAACGAAAGAAGATAAGCCATTTACAATTTACGTTTGTTTACTACTTTTATAAAAAAATTTTTATAAAAAGAAAAATACTATTTTCAACCATAGAATACTTATACTTATAAACATCAATATATGATTAAAACTCAACCCTTCATTTTCGGGAGAATCGGTTCGAAAGAATCGCTAAAAACAAGAGCTTAACGAATAAGTACGGCTAAAACGGGGTATACGTTAATTAAAAAGGTAAATTGTTTTTATAGTGTTCTGAAACAGTAAAACACTATTCATCCGTATAATATAAAACCCTAAAATTGTGATTTTTGATCACTCATCTCTTAATACAAATGACATGTGGGCGTAAGAAACGCGAGAAACGGGCTTAAAACGACAAAGTTATGTCATTTTTAGTAAAGGAGTAATTATAAACGTTTTTACTTTATAATTACAATTTCACTTAAACAAATAGATGGTGATATAGCTATATAGATTATATATGTTATTAGTTATCGAAGTGCTATAATACTAGGGAGTTTCATAATGAGGCCTCTTCGGATGGCGTATCGACGAGTTGTTGGATTTACGATTTAAAGTGTCCTAACTCCTCGTACGTCATGTCATGACCTCTTAAATTATGATAGCCCGAACGATAGTACGATGATAACTATATAGGATTATATGCAGTTGTTGTTAGACAACGTACTTGAATACTGATTCGACCTATATTAACTAGGTTGCATTTGAGCGTTAGCGTGACGCGTTTTTACTTGGGATATTTTGTTATCAGATCACTCACTTGAGGTGAGTTCATAGCCCCACACTTTTTACAGTTTTACTGATTTACTATTATTTGGGGTGGAAACATGCTTTGTTTTACAAATTGGACGCAAGTGGATATTTTACATTGATTACATGTTTGCCTAAGTAGCGATAACCCAAGTTAAGCCCATTATCATGAACTGTCAATTGCATAGATGTAGTTGGGAATTACATTATGTGAGCGCGAATGTTATTTAATAGATCTATTTGGGAAACGACCTCCCCGTTCGGGTGACTAGCTATCACCGGGAACGAACGTTATAGCATGTCGAATCAGGGATGTTTCGGGTTAGAACATCATTTCGGGCTGAGTAGCAATATTTTGCGAACAAGACTGTCGAGCTTCAGTGTCATGAGCTTAGTGTAAATGTAATCTGGTTTTGTGATTGTTTGCATATGTTGTAACATCACGGGAAAGTCTTGCGGTCCTGCATAATTTAAATACATAAACCTATGAATTCACCAACATTTTTGTTGACGTTTTAAGCAATGTTTTCAGGAGGTCAATAGGCACAAGGTGCCAAGGATGCATTGGGTTACGTTTTGGATTGCACGCTTAAAGACTTATATATCATATTTTGGGAAATCAATGTCATCTTTTGTAATATTAAACAACGAACAAGTGAAGCTATAAGCTTTTGTAATATGTCTTTTAATTAAATCCAATGTATCAATTTAAATGACTTTTTGTGTCGTTCTTATATATATATCTTGTGCTGTTGATCTTGGAGTAACACGCCCCGGATCCTTATTCCGCTGCAACCCGTTTTGGGGGTGTTACACATATGGCTACACAATGCACTCAGCCTAAGCGACCTAGGAATGTAGCATGGTATAGGGAGAAAGAAATGTTAGCTGAAGCTCAGGAAGCTGGACAAATTTTGGACGAAGAGCAACTCGCATTTCTTGCAGATCCAAGGGTTCCAGATGGTCAAGTTGTTCAGACAATTATTCTAAACAATGCTGCTTTCCAGACTGAGGATCTTGATACTTATGATTCTGACTGTGATGATATCTCGAATGCATAAGCGATTCTCATGGCCAACATTTCCAACTATTGTTCTGACATCATATCAGAGGTACCTCATTCTGAAACTTATCTTAATGATATAGTAAATCAAGGTGTGCAGGCACTGTAAGATTTTGAACAACCACCAGCTGTGGATTTTACAGATAATGAGATACATAGTGATAGCAATATCATTTCGTACTCTCAATATGTGCAAGAAACACAATAGGTAAATGTTCAAGATACTCATTTACAGGCACAACAAGATTCAATGATTTTATCTGTTATAGAACAAATGTTGGAACAAATGATCAATCATGTAAATAATTAGGAAACAGCTAATAAGGAACAGAATAATGAATCATTAACCGCTGAGCTAGAGAGATATAAAGAACGAGTTAAAAATTTTAAACAACGTCTTAATATTGATTTAAGCAGTCAGGAAAAAGTGATTGATTCTCAAATGATTGATATGATTAGGGATAAGCTTGCACTGAAAGAACAAGTTGACTCACTTGAGCAAAATATTTCAAAACAAATCAAAGAAAAGGAATGTTTATTGTAACATTCATAGTTTTCAAAAGTGAATCCAACGAAAAGGAAAATAAATATATGGAAAACGAAATTGATTTAGAAAAGAAGATGAAGGAACTTGATAATATTCTTTTTAAAGTGGGTCAATCTGCTCAAAGAGTGCACATGTTATCTAAGCCACAGGCCTTTTATGATAACATACATAAACAAGCTCTAGGTTATCAAAATCCGTTTTATCTTAAGAAAGCTCAGCGGATTAAGACAACCTTGTACGATGGTATTGTTATGTCTGATAAACATGTTGTTATGCCTGTGATTGATGATGAGGAAACATTGATTTTGGAAGAAAAGAATCAATCAAAAATGTCTGAAAAAGCAAAGCATCCAGAGATTATTGATAAAAACATTTCTCATAAACCTATTGATTATGAAAAATTAAATAGACTTTCTAAAGATTTTAGAAAACGTTTTACTCCACAACAAGAAATGGATACTGAACAAGCGTTCTGGTTGCGTATATCCAATCCTACCAGTCAACCTTCTGATGCATCCCCTGTCAAAATAGAAGCACCTAAGGAACTTCCTAAGGTTATCTTGGTGAATGAAAGCCTTAAAAAGCTTAAATTTCACCTTGCCAGATTTGACAATGTGGTGAAGATAAGGACTACACCTGATGCTCGTACAAAAGGTGAATGGGGGTTTGAACATACAAAAGTTGTTTTTAACAATGAAATTATTCCATTTCTAAAATCTTTAAAAATACATCTTCAATGTGTTTGATAGAGATCTTCTAAAATGAAATAATGAAAGTACAAACAGTTTTAACCAAATGGACGTTGTTGGTCAACAGTTTTCAGTCGACATACAATGTTTGTAAATTGCTAAAAAAGAATTACTTTTGGAAAATGACCGACTCTTACAACAAATCATGTCTCAGGATGTTCTTTTAACTGTAATGAATTCTATGTCGTTGATTGGTGAAACTATGAATATGGATGGAAATAGAAAAGAATCCTATAATCTTAAGGCTGAGCTTTTGAAATAACAAAATGCGTTTAATAATCTTTTGAAACATCACTCACAACTTGAAAACATTCTATTTCTCTGGAATGCTCAATACAACTCAATCAAGAAATTTTTCAAAAACGTGAATCTTGTGATAATTAAAATGCTCTTGAGAATTATAAAATTTTTTAAAAAAAATGATTTGAAAGCTCAGCTTCAAGACAAAGACGACATGATAAAATCAATGAGAGAAAAGTCCAAGGATAAGAATGTCAAGTATGATTATTGTGAAATAGAGACCAAAAATGTGGATCTGGAGAATAGTGTGGCAAAATTGATTTCAGAAAATGAGCGTCTTTGTAATGAAATTAATCATGTGAAACAGGTTTTTAAAGAGCAATTTGACTCAATTAAAAGGACACGTGTTCATACTAAAGAACATAGTGACTCTTTAATTGATAAACTGAACTTAAAATCTGCTGAAAATGAGAATTTAAAAGGTCAAATTAAAGATAAAGTTTTTATGATCACATCATTGAAGAACGATTTACGAAAATTAAAAGGAAAAGAAATTGTTAATATTGCTGCACAAATACCATATGCCAGCACTATTGTTCCAGGCATGTTTAAGCTAGATTTAGAACCTTTGGCACCTAGGTTATTGCAAAATAGGGATGTTCATATAAAATACCTTAAGTATGATCAGGAACAAGTTGATATTCTTTGGGAAATAGTCGAACAAGCTAAAGCAAAACAACCTTTAGATAACGAATTCAGGAGTTACTTGTATATGTTTGAGATACATGCCCTAATGCGATTAATAATAGTGCAAAAAAGGTTGTTGTCACACCTAAAAACAAGGACAAGAAAGTTAGGTTTGTTGAACCTCTCACATCCTCAAGCAATAATAAACAGGCAGAGTCATCAAAAACATTAGACTCTAACACACTTGTGTTATCTTCTACAGGATTGAAGTGTTCTACTAGTAAAAGCGGATCAAAGCTATGGCAAATTAAAAGGATGATTGGATCTCACAAACACCAAGTAGGAACATGAAGAATAAAGTAGAAGCCTAACCTAGGAAAGTTAATAAATAGAATCGTGTTGTTGAACCTATTTGTGATGATAATGTTAAGAATTCAAAGTTAAATGCGCATTCTGATCTTAATTGTGCTACTTGTAAGAAATATTTGTTTGATGATGTTCATGATAAGTGTGTTCTTAATTTTGTAAAAAATGTGAATAGCCGTGCTAAATCTGCTAAGAAACATAAAAAACAAAATATTTGGAAGCCTACGGTCTGTATTCACTCGATGTAGGACTTAAGTGGAAAACCATCAGGACAGAACTTTCACTATAGTTGGTCATTTGTGCCCTTTATCTAGGATCCCTATTTTGATATGTTTCAGTGCTCCTAAGGAAAAACACCTTTAGACTCAGTTGAAACACAAAACCAAAGCTTAAAGTTTATAGCAGGAAACCCATTATATGTTATTAATGTAGGTTCGAGTAAAAAAGCTAAGATTGTAGAATATAAGAATGATAACCACTCGGAACTCTATCATTCTTGGGGATCCAATGCTATAGATATTCCATCGTCTTCTTCTCTTGTCATGACAGGTTGTCTAGATTATTCTTTGGTATCTGGACTCCAGATGTTCGAAAATAATGTCCTGGGAATCGCTCTCAGCTCATGAACTTTGTTAGTAAATTTCTGGGTACAATTAGATTCAGGAACAACCATATTGCAAGAATTATAGGGTATGGTAAACTTTAGCTCGGAGAATGTACTATCAAGGTATATACATAGAGGGGCATTGGGACATAACTTGTTTTATGTTGGTTAATTTTGCGACGGGGATCTTGAAGTCGCATTTCGGGAAAACACTTGCTTTATTCGTAACTTAGAAGGTGTTTATCTACTTTTTGGATCTCGTGACATAAATTTGTACACAATTTCTCTTGACGACATGCTTAAAACATCTCCGATATGTCTTCTTTCCAAAGCGTCAAAGACTAAGAGCTGGTTATGGCACCGTCGGTTATCACAACTCAACTTCGGTACTATTAACAAGCTAGCTAATGACGGTCTTGATGTGCATTCAAGACTTATAGTTCAGATAGTTCATTTGTGTTCTGCAGTGCGTTGGTAAACGCAAGAAATCCTCCTTCAACCAATGATGAAGTACTCTATCAGGAGAAACTATACCTTTTGCATATGGATTTATGTGGCTCGATGCGTGTGGCGAGTATTAACGGGAAAAGGTGTATCTTAGTGATTGTCAACGATTACTCAAGATTTACTTGGGTCAGATTTTTGAGGACAAAATATGAAGCTCCTGAGGCCATCATCAAATGATTTTAGATTTTCTATGTTCGTTTGTATGGCAATGCCACCGTCCGTAATGTTCGAACAGATAATAGAACTGAATCTGTCAATTAGACACTTTGTGAATTTTATGAAAATGTTGGCATCTCGTATCAAACATCTATTGCCCGCACTACTCAGCAAAACGGTGTTATCAAAAGGCGAAACCGCACTCTTGTAGAAGCTGCTCGTACAATGTTAATATTTTCTAAAGCTCCATTATTTTTATGGGCCGAAGCAATCAACACAGCCTGTTACACCCAAAACCGTTCAATAATCCGTCGCCGATACAACAAAACTCCATATGAGCTTATGTAAGAAAATAAACCGGATGTATCATTCTTTCATGTCTTTGGTGCACTATATTATCCTACCAATGACAATGATGACTTGGGTAAATTAGATGCAAAAGCTGACATTGGTATTTTCGTTGGTTACGCACCCGTAAAGAAAGCGTTCAGAATCTACAACAAAAGAACCTAGAAAATTATTAAAACAATTCATGTGACATTTGATGAGCTCACAGCTATGCCTTCTGAACAATTCAGTTCAGGACCCGGGCTTCAATGTATGACTCCTGCAACATCCAGTTCAGGACTCATTCCAAATACTTTTTCTCAACATCCTTGTATTCCGCCACCAAGAGATGATTGGGATTGCTTATTTCAACCAGTGTTCGATGAATACTTCACTCCTCCACCAATTTCGGTTACTTCGGTTTAAGAAGTTGTTGCTCTGCGAGCTGTGGTTTTAGCTGATTCTCCTATGTCAACTTCCATTGACCAGGATGCTCCATCATCAAGTACTCCATCAACACAAGAACAAGAACAATCTCCAAACATTTCTCAAGTTTTTAAAGAATCACCAAAAACACCAATCTTTTGTGATGATCCACTTAATGAATTTCTTCATGAAGAATCTATTTCTCAAGGGTCATCATCGAATCTGAGACAAGCCCACACTCTATTTGAACACCTTGGTAAATGGACTAAGGATCATCCTATTGCAAACGTGATCGGCGATCCTTCTCGCTCTGTCTCTACGAGAAAACAACTCCAAACTGACGCCATGTGGTGTTATTTGATGCCTTCCTGACTTTGGTAGAACCTAAGAACTTCAAACAAGCAATGATCGAACCGTCATGGATTGATGCAATGCAAGAAGAAATTCATGAATTTGAAAGGCTACAAGTTTGGGAATTGGTGCCGTGTCTAGATAAAGTGTTATTGATCAAACTTAAATGGATTTATAAGGTCAAGACAGATGAATTTGGCGGGGTACTAAAGAATAAGGCTAGACTAGTTCCTCAAGGATTCAGGTAAGAAGAGGGAATCGTTTTCGAGGAATCATTTACACCGGTTGCTAGAATAGAGGCCATCCGTATCTTCATAGAAAATGCCTCTCATAAGCATATGACGATCTACCAAATGGATGTCAAAACGGTTTTTTTAAATAGCGAGCTCAAAGAAGAGGTCTACGTTTCTCAACCGGAAGGATTTGTTGATCAGGACAACCCATCGCATGTGTATAAGCTCAAAAAGGCCCTCTATGGTCTTAAACAAGTACCACATGCATGGTACTACATGCTGTCAAGCTTCCTATGTCACAACAATTCTCTAAAGGTGTAGTTGATCCAACACTCTTCACATGGCAAGCTGGGAATGACTTATTACTGGTACAAATTTATGTTGATGATATAATATTTGCATCCACTAATATTGCCATGTGTAATGAGTTTTCTAATCAAATGACCACAAATTCAAGATATCAATGATGGGGCAGATGTCATTCTTTTTAGGATTACAAATCTCTCAAAGTCCCAGAGGCATCTTTATAAACCAATCGAAATATGCTTCTAAAATTGTTAAAAATATGGTATGCTAACTAGTGATTCTGTAGACACACCTATGGTAGAAAAGAGTAAACTGGATAAAGATCTACAGGGGACACCAATTAATGCTACACTTTACCATGGTATGATTGGATCCCTTATGTATCTGACATCCAATAGACCAGACCTTATTTATGTAGTTTGCTTATGTGCCCGGTATTAGGCAAAGCCTACCAAAAAGCACTTAAATGCGGTTAAGCGGATCCTTCGATACCTAAAAGGAAACCAATAACATGGGAATCTGGTACTCGAAGGATACCGGTATGTCTATGACAGCATATGCAGATGCAGATCACGTAGGGTGTCAGGACACTAGACGTAGTACACTAGGAAGTGCTCAGTTCTTAGGTGAGAAACTTGTTAGCTGGTCTTTAAAGAAGCAAAAGTGCACTGCCATCTCGAGTACAGAGGCTGAATATATTGCTTTATCTGGGTGTTGGGCTAAAATCCTATGGATGCGTTCACAACTAACAGACTACGGCTTTCAATTCAATAAGATTCCTTTGTACTGCGACAACAAGAGTGCGATTGCCTTATGCTGCAACAATGTTCAACACTCATGAGCAGAGCACATCGATGTTCGCTACCATTTCATAAAGGAGCAAGTGGAAAATGGAATTGTAGAGATATACTTTGTCTGGACCGAATACCAACTGGCTGACATTTTCACCAAACCTTTGCCTAGAGAAAGATTCAACTTCTTGATCTAAAAGCTCGGTATGAGAAGCATGTCTCCGGAAATGTTAAAGCGACTGGCAGAGGAAATAGACGAGTGATGGTGGTAACTCATATCCTGTATCATATGTACATAAGAAAAACAAAAAAACTCAGAAATAATTTTCTTTTAAATAAAGTTTTCAAAAAAACAAAATTAAAAATTAAAAAATCAGAAAAATATAAGAATATGTATCTCTGGCATGTCTTCTGAAAATCAATAACATTTACGGCCTTAGAAATGTCATTTAATAATGATACGAGGCTGTAAATGAAGTTCGAGCAGAAGTTTCAAAAGCTTTCAAAACATGCCAAAATGGCTTGCTATTATTTTGGATAGCAACCCGGTCATCATCTTAAAAGCAAGTATTTCAAAAAGAAAACTTGACCTCTCAACGGGAATTTATTCTCAGGCATGGTCTACTTAATGACTATGCAAAGGCTTGCATCACAACCCGTACTTCCTATATTCCATAAGTGTACGTGTTAGTGCACTTATGTGTCAAAATAAGATAAATCTTATTTTTCATGGTGTTTGTTATTCTAAATTACACAATACTTCATCAGAAAATGCTTTTCAGAGACATTTGACCACTCAAACAACGACTACAACTCTTTAAATAGAAAACATGTCATTGTTTGAGGGGGAGAATATGTCAAATATCTTCTTCATAAAATCAGTTTTGTGATAATGTGATGACTAATCAAATAACATACTAGATGAGAGGGAAAGAGATTGTTTTAGTGAGAGAGATGGTTGGATGAACACTTAGAGAGAGAAAGTAAACATATATTAATGTGTGTAAAAATGAGCAACCAACCACCTCTCCAAGGCATGGAGAGGTGTTTATATACTTACAATGGATGATGGGCTTAGGCTTGCATGGGTTTATCCATGGGCCTTTAGCTAACTAACTATGTAAGTTTCCAAAAATTACTTAATGAGCTAACGACATTTATCTATGGAAGCGACCGATACTTTCCTAAGAATTTCGTATTCCTAACAATCTCCCCCCTAAGGGAGGTCGCTCAATTTTACAAAAACTTAAACTTAGCATACTATGCTTTAACTTTAGTCTTGAGCTCGTTTAACTTCAATCATTAATCTTGTGGTTTGATGTAGTGATCATAGACTTTAGGTCTTGAGCTTGTTCCTTAGCTTGTCTTGAATGTAATCTTGAACACCTTGAAATAATCAACCAAGCATAATTTCGTTTCTCCATTTTGTACATTTTGCCATCATGTGATCTTGTGACTTCTAGACTGATATGCTCATACCTCTCTTGATTTGTTGACTTGAAAAGCTTTAATGTTGCATCTTTCTTGAAATTCTTTAACTTTAACACTTCGTCACTTCGAGATAGACGTTTGGTATCAGAGTGACGGAAATTTCTTTAAAATTCTTTGAGTTTAATACTTTGTCACTTCAAGAAAGATGGTCGGTATCAGAGTAGCGGAAGCCTTGAAATATGTACTTGAGCTTTCATGATATCTTTATGTTTGTCGTTCGGGTATGAGCATGTGGCTATGAATCTTGTGAGTCAGCTGGAATCATGTACCTTCACCTCCATCTTTAAGTATCATGCATTAAAATAGTTAGAAATAAAGCGGGGGGACGAATATGGCTTTGTCATTCGCCCATGTTTGGTTGGAGTAACCTCCAAATCCGTGAGGATCGACCTGAGATCAGGTAGATTCAATTTAAGAAGAATCTCCTTGACAGGATTTCCAGCTGAAGTATTGAATCTTTCTAACACATGTGTATCAGATTCATCAAACTCATCATGTTCTCATTATTGGAATGTCTCAAAGCAGACAGCACGATAAGAGTGAACCAGCGAGTTACTATCTCATCGATTGAAATAAAAAATTGATTTGAAAATCAATCGACGTGTTACTTGCTAAAGTGGTTTTGTAACACATCGAGAGTGTTAATCATTTCAAAAATTCATTAATCGTTGATCCATAACCTGGAACAAGTTTGATTCATATAGAATTGCACCGTTGTTGCTTTCCAGTTGTCACAAGTTTGATTCATAAGAATCGCACAAGTCACCTACCATGAGCTTGTTTGAAGTTGGCTTAAGCAGGATTTCCATCTTCATTGTGAATGATATCACTCGGATGTTCTGGCAGAATCACAAGGATAATGCGTAGGACTCTTAATATACATCTTGTTATTCACATTATGTGATTTAGCAAGCTTAATTTGACAAGTGTCCTAATGAGATTTATGAATGGTCTCTTTTGGCTCTAGACTCAATAATGCACTTTGGTTTTAGTGATCGGAGGCTGGAGCTGACTGCCACCTTTTCAATATCGACTAACTCAGAGTGAAAAATCAATAGAAATGCATGTAATCTCCATGAGAAAT
>BQNB010028907.1:0-56221 GCA_026074375.1 Tanacetum coccineum
TATGGATGGAAGCTCATCGTTTATGCCTTCTTTCTGAGGGCTTCAATGTATGATTATCAAACACAGTGATCCAGTTAATAGGAGAATGTTCATTTTTTCACTTTTTAGTTCAGGATTTACATGAACTATAGACTATTTGAGAATAAATAAATTATTACACTGTTGAGTTACAGAGGGGGATCCTCATTATGATATGTTTTTTGTTGGTTTGCTTTTACATTATTGATGGGATCTCAATACCAACCGCGTGGTTCATGATTAGTGATTGTGAATTGGCAAAAGTGTTTTACAAATTCTCAATTTTGTGATGTGGCTCATCAAGTTTTGTTGGCCACTTATCAAGAATCATTATCCGTTCTTTTATTACCTAAGATTTTTGGTATAATTTGTGTCCATTCCGATTGCTCTAAGAAACCGCAGGTGACTCAGTTTAAAACAAAGAAGAATAGCGACAGTTAAATGTCAAGATATATCAGGTGACGTTTATGATAACCATAGGATACTGTTGTTCTTTCTTGCTTTAATGATTGCATGTGCATGATGATACACAAATAGGGTAGTATCAATTGGATGCTAATTAAAAGGATGGACCGTTACTTAGCGATTGAATTTAGGATGAAACTGATGTTATCTTGAGCGGAGAGCCTGTTAAGATAAGATCACCGTTAGTCTCACTGTGGGAGGAGATCCCACGATCGACCTCGGGCGTGAAAATTAGTATGGTTGTTAAAAATTAGTTGTAATATGTGAGTGAGAAAGAACCTGCCTAATGATACCAAGAGGTTTGGTATTTATAGTGAGTCACCTCTTGTCGTCATCTGGTGGTGACGTATGCAGGAGCTTACTATTACCCGCTGGGTAATAGTCTGTGATGTCGCTCTCAAGTCATTTGAGCATTCTTGTTTCTACTATTTGACTTGTTGTACCTTCCGGTCGTACCATCATGGGTGACAGGTTTTATGTTGTTTAGGGAAAGCTTGGTCTGCACTCCTTTCTAACAAATCTGTCGCTTCCCATTTGGCCGATTCACATGATTCGTGACTCATAGTACAGTCATTTTGTTTAGTAACAGAAGAGTGTTCCGTAAGATAGGTATGGAAGGCGGTTATAAACTCACCGCCCGATCTTTATATCGCGGCCTTTATCATGTGGCTGCCTACTTTCTTAGTTTTAGGGGTTATCTTCCTTTATCTTGTTTGGCTAAGTTATAGGGCGTGATTCGCCCTATACGTCATCAGTATAGATGGTGCAGCTGCAGTACATTATCTTATACATATTTCCGTGTTGCTTTGGGAAACAAAAGTTCTAAGTGATTTTTTGCTGTTTGTAGAAGCAACAATACCAAGCTTGAACACTTCATAGAATTACAACTATAAAGGCTTATATATAGATTTATATCCGACTCTGACGTCACCATATTTGACCTAGTACAACCAAAGTTGTTGCAACAGTTGTGGATATGGGCAACATATGTCATTGTTAAGATTGTGTATGTATTGAGAACGTTGCGAGTCTAATGGGAACTAGATTATTATAATACGTACATAGGCGTTGTTGGTAGTAGTGGCTGGTGGTTGTGGTTGGTGGTGGTGGTGGCAGGTGGTTGTTGGTGGTGGTGGTGGGTAGTAGTGGCGGGTGGCAGGTGGTGGCGGGTGGGGGTAGTGAGGTTGTGGTGGCGATGGATGTGGTGGTGGTAAAACATGCAAAAAAAAATTAACGTTCGCTAGCGAAAAGGACGCGAAAAAATTTATGATTGTCAGCGTGGGTATATTAGTCATTTCGCATGCCTTTGACTTTGACTAACGAACAAAAACCAACGAGAGTTACTCACGGGGATATTAATTGCAAGTAAAGTTCTGTGTATTTTTTTCGCAAAATAAAATAAAATTGCAGAGAGTTTGAAAATGAGGAACACATAGACATTTTTTTGTTGTTTTGCCTTAAAACAACTATAACTGTAACAATCCACTATTTCAGGTCATTTTCCGACTCAATTATTACCATTATTTATTTTTAGAGTTTTACGCGTCATTTTTAATTATTATCTTATAGTTAAATCGCTTAAACTAAAAATTAACGTTCAATGTAGACGGATACCAAACAAGTTAAAGTTTACGTCAAGCAAGTGTTATATAATTATTACGAGTATAATTTATAACTTTTCCTATTTTATTTTTGTTGGTTAAGTAAAACGCTTACGTTTCGCAATAAATTACATTAGGCATACCCGAAAGCACCTATACCTATCTATACTCAAACAAATACTCACAATTATACCCACTACACAAAATTTAATCATTTTATCATCAAACAAAGACATAGGGCCGGATTCAAAATGTGCACATTGGATAATTAAATAAACTTCATTAGTTTATCTCATAACCCCACCAAGGACTCTTACATACACATGTACCTCTAAAAATTGTCCAATCCTTGTGTACCCTCTCCAATCTTGGTCGTTCCATGTGCATGGGGAGGAGAAGAAGTCTTTGCTTTTGTACCCTAAACCATATTACCACTTGCATAAACTATGAGCCTTTATGGATGTTTTCTACGCGATCTCTTTCCATATAAAGCAAGTCATATGATAAATAAACACATACTTTCCATTTCAAGCAAACAAAACAATATCTCTCCTCTCCTACAAACTAAAACCCACGGCTCACTATTATTATTTTGGGTTTCATATTAGTTTTTGGTTCTAGCAAGATACAAGTATTCAAGCATTACTAGTAAGCATATCTAAGGTGATTGGGTTTGATTTGGAAGCTTGGGTTGTGATTTAACAAGGGTTGTAAGAAAGAAGAAAGTTAGGGTTTTCATTAGGGTTTTGATATTGGGTTTGATTTATTAGGTTTAAGCTTAAGTGTAAGCTTGGCTTCTTTGAATCCTATACACCTCTCTAAGGTTCATTTAAACCCTAAACATTTCATTATTTATTTACATATGTTTTTATGCTTGTTATATATGTTAAACACCAACTAGGTTTATTTTTATGATTTATGAAATATTACAAAGATATATATGGTTTGAATTTTATATTATGATTGGTGAAATAATACTTAAAATGGAAGTACACATTGTATATAAGTAAAAATTAATTTATATGTTTAAGTTATAAATTAATTTGTATGGAAAGTTTTATTTATAAAAGTTATGTACAAAAGATCATGAGGACTTGTTATTCACTTGGACAATCACTATGGACTCAATAGAGGACCTAACATATGTAAGACTCGTGGTAAAAAAGTATGGTAAAAGACTTGTACAAGAGTTCTCAAGAAATGAAATTTTAAAACCTAAATTACAAAACATAAACATACCAACTGTTTTGGTACATTCTGTTAGATTTTGACAAATAATGTATTTGTTTTATATTTTATTTAATTAGTACTTATTACAAAAAAAAAAAAAACAAAAAAAAAAAAAAAAACACAAAAAAAAAAAAACACACAACCAACCCCCCCCACCAACAAAAAAAAAAAAAAAAAAAAAACAAAAAAAACGCAAAAAAAAAAAAAAAAAACAAAAAAAAACAAAAAAAAACAAAAAAAAAAAAAAAAAAAAAAAAAAAAAAAAAAAAAAAAAAAAAAAAAAAAAAAAAAAAAAAAAAAAATGGATCGATAGCATATAAGGAACTTGAAAATTGAGTATATACGAAGAAGTTTATGACGTTTGTAAGTTATACGATAATTAAATATATTAAAGTGTTTTATAAAAGTTATTTTTTAAAAAATCCTCACTGTTTAGATCTGGTAAATTCAACGGGAATATTTTATAATGATAGTACTTTTCATGAGAAATCCAAACATGTAAGAAACTCGAAAAACGGAATTAAAATGAATGAGTTATGCTTTTTGTAAGTTTTATATAATTAATTACATAAAAGTAGTTTTATAAAATTTACAGAAATAGTAAAAGTTATTGTTCATCAGTAGCTAAAATATTATAAATATAATATTTTGGTAGATTTTCTTAATACGAAATCGTGGACATAAGAAACATATAAAACAGAGTTAAAACGATAAAGATACGAGGTTTATAAAAAAAAAAAAAAAAAAAAAAACCTTGTGCAGATTTTTATCTTTTTACTTTATTTTGATAATACATTAAATTAATTATATAATATTAATACATAATCAATAAAGATATTAAATCATATATTTTTAACAAATAATACATTAGTAAATAAAATAATATTTTTCTTTACGGATACAAATACATATATCTTTATTTAACAAAGTACGATTTAATTATTATTTCAACTTAAAAAATACTATTAGGGGTGGTGTAACTATATGACATGTGATATTTTATTTATATAGAATACATTATTTACTCATACGTCCTATTATTAATTCGGTTGCATTCGGATTTTCCGAGACGATTCACGTATTTGATTTAGGTTAATCAATCATTCACATTACGGTGTGAGATTCATAGCGTCACCTCTTTTATTACAATTACATGATTTACAACTTTGAGGTTGAGAATCATAATTGTTTTTACGGATTGGACGCAAGTACACTTTTATACAAATTACGAGTTTGCCTAAGTAGCTATAACCCACTAAATCGTACGAAAACGTAAAAATCGTACGGAAACGTAAAAAACAGACGAAAGTAAATAAAGGAAAACGGACGGAAATATAAAAAATACGGACGTAAAGGTCAGAACGTAAAAAACCTAAGAAACGTTCGAAAACGTAAAAAAAAATGGGAGAAAACGTAAATAAACAGACAAAAACGTAAAAAAATGGCCAAAATAAAAAAACATATAAAATGTAAAAAACGAAGGAAATAGTAAAAAACATGAAAACGTTAAATAACGGATGTAAAAGTAAAAAAACAGACATAAAAACGTAAAAAATGGTCAAAACGTAAGAAAAATAGACGAAAAGTTAAAAACAGAGGAAAACGTAAAAAATTAAAAATGTTTTGCCACCTCTAAACACTAGTGAAAAAGATAAAGGAAAAAATGAATGAATGGGGGGGGAAGTATTTTATAGAACAAAAAACAAACGGTTTTTTTCATGCAGATAAAGACTTTAGATGTAACTCTTCTTTTGCAGACATGGTTTGACTGATAAGAGGGTAAACCTCTGAAAACAAACGAATCCCTATTTTCGTCATAATATTATTAAAAAGTATGATTTATGACACTAGTGGCATATCGTTATTTATGTTTAACACTATTATTATTATTAAAGACTTCATAAGGCCGACGCTTGATTTATTATCAATGAGTAATACTACATCCACATAATACTTACAAAAAGAAATCCACATATACATGTGTCAATCAAGAGACATACATACATTATTGAGTTGCATTAGTTGACTCGACTAGATGCTTTCATGATCTATATACGTGTTTATACTATACTACGTATATACTATATTGACCTCATATAATATATTTATATAAGTTTATTTTGTTGTTTCAGTAGTCATGTCTTCATCCACAGTCACCTACACATCTGTCTACACTGATTCCGAGCCAGGAAGAGTCTTTTGGGGAGCTGATGAGGAGCCGTCTGATGGAGGCCCTCCACGAGTCATCGTATACGGATATGATGGACTCCCCATGCAGCCGGTAGCTCCACCATCTCCTGATTATGTGCCCGGACCTGAGCACCCACCATCTCCTAATTACGTACCGGGTCCTGAGCACCCACCTTCACCTGTTGATGTACCATATGTACCAGAGCCTAAGTACCCCAAGTACTTAGTGCCATCGGATGATGAGGCACCCATGGAGGACCAGCCTCTACCCGCTAATGCCTCACCCGTAGCTATATCACCGGGCTATGTGGCGGATTTTGATCCGGAGGAGGATCCGGAAGAGGACCCCGAGGAGGATCATGCTGATTATCCTAGTGATGGAGGGGATGATGATGATGAGCCCTCTGATGATGACGATGATGATGATACTCATGATGAGGATGAGGAGCCATTTGAGGACGAGGATGATGATGAGGAGGAAGAGAACCTAGCTCCGGCCGACTCTTCTGCTATACCTGTTATTGACCATGTTCCCTCAACTAGAGATACATAGGTATTTGAGACTGATGAGTATGTACCTACACCTAAATCACCTCAAACTATGGTCCCTTTTTCTCAAACATGTCTCCATAGGGCACGGAAGACTATCAGACTTGAGCTACCCATGTTAGCATCCATAGAGGCACGCATTGCTGAGCATACTGCCGCACCTACACTACCACTACCTATTGTAGCATCTCCACCATTACCTTACCTCACCACTCAACTTCTAGGGCCGCCTATGATTGTAAGGTGGCACATTGGGATATTGGGCAGCTAGGGATTGATGTGAGTGCATCACCACCCTGTTACTTCCATCCTACTTCCCATAGGACTGATATTTCCGACGGGCTTGAGATATCCGATGGAAGAGAGCTTGCCTTTACTACTCCTCGCTCCCGGACTCGAGATTGGGGAGAGTTCAGCAGCTGAGTAGCTGCGATGACAAACCATAATAAAACAAAAAACGGACCTACTCTAGAGGCTGACGTTAGGCGATTACAGGGTTCTAGAGACAGGTTTATAGGGATTCCGATAACTTTGGATGAGATTATTGAGGCCATGCTGGAGGTAGCACTGACCTCTCCTTAGAGGGGGGGTCACAAAAATTAGAGAGGGACAGAGCTTGTGCCATATGTTAGGCAGGAGAATGATGAGTTCCAGGTGCGATCGAGGTGCTCAGGACGAACTGAGCTATCTGAGAGCCCGAGTCAACGCACTGTTCAGAGATAGGCCATATCACCGCCACACAGCTATGATTTTAGATAGAGAGGCGATGTATGCTCGTATAGCATGGACTAGTTCTGAGGACAGGAGTGCAGCCATAGAGGCCCATGTTAGGACATTGGAGGCACAGGTTGCCACATTGATTGCTCCTCAGACCACATCACTTCAGACTCAGTTGACTACAACACTTGGACGTATCGAGACACTAGAGGCTGGAGATCCAGAGCCCCAAGATAGGCAAGCTGAGGCTGGCAACAGCTGTTAGTCATGTATCATTTGTAGCTATCCTATATAGCCTATTAAGTTTTATGGGGTACTCCCAGCTAGTAGGCTGTAGGGACTTTTGTTTTATCTTTTTAGCTATCATTGTATGGCATGTTAAGTATTATGAGTGATCCCCAGCTAGCATTGCCTTATGACCATATTTTTTATTTCGTATCTCATTGTACTGATCATGTTGTAATCAACACTATCATGTATGATTATCGATGTTGTTATGTATGGATGTTGATTTATTTATGTTATTGTTGATTTCACTTCAGTTGTATATTTCACTATGGGTTGTGATCTCATTTTATTTATTATGCATATGTCATGTTGCGTTTACGATTGTATGAAATACAACGTGTATTATATTTCTTGTAATTTTGAAGAAAATGGCACAGAAAAGAACCACGAGGGCATCACCAGCCACAACAACCACAACCTCTACACCTATGACCGATGCTTAGATTCAGGCACTGATAGGGGCGAGGCGTTGTTGTTCTGCATTGCATAAAGTGACGCTGGACAGGAGAGAAAAGGAGATTGACTGGCCATGATTCAGGAACTCGCGGGAGAAGACAAATGTCTAATGTTCGAGAGTGCACTTACACTGATTTCCTAAAGTGCCAGCCTATGAATTTCAAATGCACTGAAGGAGTTGTCAGACTAACCCAATGGCTAGAAAAGATGGAATCTGTTTTCCACATCAGTAACCGCACTATCGCATGTCAGGTCAAATTTGCAACTTGTACTCTTCAAGGAAATGCCTTGACATGGTGGAACTCCTACGTTAGGGCTATCGGACATGATATTGCATATGCTATGCCATGGAAAACTTTGAAAAGATGATAACCGATAAATACTACCTAAGGGGTGAGATCAAAAAGCTAGAAATTGAAATGTGGAACTTAAAGGTAAAAAGGTACCGATGTGGTAGGCTATAACCAACGCTTTCAGGAACTGGCATTGATGTGTGATAGAATGTTTCCTAAAGAGTTGGATGAAATCGAGAAGTATGTCGGTGGTTTACCCGACATGATTTATGGAAGTGTGAAGGCATCAAAGCCCAAGACGATGAGGAGGCAATTGAGTTTGCCACTGAAATGATGGATAAAAAGATCCTCACCATTGCTGAACGTCAGGCTGAACACAAAAGAAAGTTTGACGACACTTCAAGAAACAACCAAAATCAACAACAGCCATTCAAAAGGAACAATGTGGCACGGGCTTACACTGCTGGGTCTGGTGAGAAGAAACCTTACGAAGGATCTAAACCTTTGTGACCTAAATGCAACTATTACCACGACGGACAGTGTGCTCCTAAATGCACCAACTGCAAGAGGATTGGTCATTCGGCCCGTGACTGTAAAAGCCGGCCTGCTGCTGCCAACAACAACCAAAGAGCCCAGAGGACAAACCAATCTCACTTGCTTTGAGTGTGGAGCTCAGGGTCATTTCAGGAGTGATTGCCTAAAGTTAAAGAATGGAAATCATGGAAATCAGGCTGGAAATGGTAATGTTGTAGCGAGAGCTTATGATGTGGGCTCTGCCGGAACAAACCCAAACTCTAATGTTGTCACGGGTATGTTCCTCCTAAATAATCATTATGCTTTGATTTTATTTGATAGTGGTGCCGATAGAAGTTTCGTATCTACTACATTTAGTTCTTTGATTGATATCATCCCAACTACATTAGACCATGGTTATGATGTCAAGTTAGCCGACGGTAGAATAATTTAGGTTAATACACTTATACGGGGTTGCACTTTAAATTTTCTAAATTAAGCCATTCAATGACTTAATGCCCGTAGAGTTGGGTAGTTTTTTGGACGTCATTATGGTATGGACTGGAAATAAATGGTTAGCTAAAATATTATGCTGTAAACGTTTTATGATGAGAAACTCTTGTATTCCCTTTGGTGAAGAAATTTAGTTTTTTCATGGGGAACGGAAGCAACAACGGACACGAGTCACGATTAAACATCATCTCGTGCACCAAAACACAAAAGTATTTGCTGAAGGGATGTCCTATCTTTTTGGCACATGTTACTATGAAAAAGGCGAAAGACAAGTCGAAAGAGAAGCGACTTAAAGACGTACCAATAGTTCAAGACTTTCCTGAGGTATTTCCTGAGGACTTGCCGGGTATTCCACCAACCCGCCAAGTGGAATTTCAAATCGATTTGATGCCTGGTGATGCACCTGTGGCACGAGCACCTTATTAATTAGCTCCATCCGAGATGAAAGAATTGTCGGACCAACTGAAAGAACTTTCCGACAAAGGCTTTATAAGACCCAGTTCCTCACCTTGGGGAGCTCCGGTCTTGTTTGTCAAGAAGAAGGATGGATCGTTTCGGATGTGCATTGACTACCAGGAATTGAATAAGCTGACAGTGAAGAGCCGTTACCCGCTTCCAAGGATTGATGATTTGTTCGATCAACTACAAGGTTCGAGTGTCTACTCAAAGATCGACCTGAGATCGGGTTATCATCAACTAAGGGTTCATGAAGAAGACATTCCAAAGACTGCGTTCAGAACTCGATATGGACATTATGAATTTCAAGTTATGCCGTTTAGTTTGACTAACGCACCTGCTGTATTTACGGATCTCATGAATCGGGTGTGCAAACCATATTTGGATAAATTCGTGATTGTATTTATTGACGATATTATGATATACTCAAAGAACAAGCAAGAGCATGAAGAGCATCTCAAGTTAATCTTGGAGTTGCTTAAGAAGGAGCAGTTGTATGCCAAATTCTCTAAATGCGAATTTTAGATTCCTAAGGTACAGTTCCTTGGTCACGTGATTGACAGTCAGGGTATTCACGTGGATCCTACCAAGATTGAATCCATTAAAGATTGGGCATCTCTAAATACTGCAACGGAGATCCGTCAATTTTTAGGTCTTGCCGGTTATTACCGAAGATTCATTGATGGATTCTCAAAGATCGCTAAGTCAATGACCAAGCTTACTCAAAAGAAGGTCAAGTTTGATTGGGGTGACAAAGAAGAAGCAACTTTTCAATTAATAAAGCAGAAGTTGTGTAGTGCACCAATTCTTGCTTTACCCAAAGGAAGTGAAGATTTTATCGTTTACTGTAATACTTTGATTAAAGGGTTGGGCGCTGTGCTAGCAAAGAGAAAAGGTGATTGCTTATGCATCACGACAACTAAAAATTCATGAGAAAAACTATACCACTCATGATTTGGAGTTAGGCACAGTAGTGTTCGCTCTGAAGGTCTGGAGGCACTATCTGTATGGAACAAAATGTACCGTGTTCACCGATCACAAAAGTTTACAACACATCCTTGATCAGAAGGAATTAAACATGAGACAACGCCGTTGGTTGGAATTGCTTAGTGATTACGATTGTGAAATTCGTTATCACCCGAGGAAAGCAAACGTAGTGGCTGACGCATTGAGCAGGAAGGAACGAAATAAGCCATTACGGGTTCAAGCCTTAGTTATGACTATTGGTTTGGATCTTCCCAAGCGGATTTTGGAGGCTCAGACTGAGGCAATAAAACCAAAAAACCTCAAGTCTGAAGATGTGAGAGGTATGCTGATTGAAAATTTGAATGACCCAGAAAAGCCTAGGAAGGAGAAATTGGAACCGCGTGCGGACAAACCATTGTGTTTTAATAACAGGAGTTGGTTGCGTGCTTCGGTGATCTTTAGGGCTCTAAATTATGCATGAGTATCAACAAGTCAAAATATTCTTTTCATCCGGGTTTGGATAAAAATGTACCATTAAAGATGCAATTATAGTGGTGGCCTGACATTGAAAGCCGACATTGCCACCTACGTTAGCATGTGTCTGTCTGTTTAAAAGTCAAAGTGAACACCAAAAAGAGGTTTGGTATTTATAGTGAGTCACCTCTTGTCGTCATAGGCTGTGATGTCGCTCTCAAGTCATTCGAGCATTCTTGTTTCTACTATTTGACTTGTTGTACCTTCCGGTCGTACCATCATGGGTGACAGGTTTTATGTCGTTTAGGGAAAGCTTGGTCTGCACTCCTTTCTAACAAATCTGTCGCTTCCCATTTGGCCGGTTCACATGATTCGTGACTCACAGTCCAGTCATTTTGTTTAGTAACGGAAGAGTGTTCCGTAAGATAGGTATGGAAGGCGGTTATAAACTCACCGCCCGATCTTTATATCGCTGCCTTTATCATGTGGCTGCCCACTTTCTTAGTTTTAGGGGTTATCTTCCTTTATCTTGTTTGGCTAAGTTATAGGGCGTGATTCGTCATACAATAATAGTTATCATGCTAGTATTAAAGCTGCCCCATTCGAGGCACTTTATGGTCGGAAGTGTCGATCACCTGTTTGTTGGGCCGAGGTCGGAGACGCTCAGCTCACCGGTCCAGAACTTATTCATGAGACAACCGAGAAGATTGTCCAAATCAAGCAAAGAATTCAAGCCGCTCGTGATCGCCAAAAGAGTTACGCCGATGTGAGGCGTAAGCCTTTAGAATTTCAAGTTGGTGACCGAGTTATGTTAAAGGTATCACCTTGGAAAGGGGTCGTACGTTTTGGCAAACGGGGGAAGTTGAACCCGAGATATATTGGACCTTTCAAGGTGTTAGCCAAAGTGGGAACCGTTGCTTATAGACTCGAACTACCTCAACAGTTAAGCAGGGTTCATAGCACGTTTCATGTATCCAATCTAAAGAAGTGTTTATCCGACGAGCCGTTGGCAGTTCCGTTGGATGAAATACACATTGATGATAAACTCCGCTTCGTTGAAGAACCAGTGGAAATTATGGATCGTGAAGTCAAGCGGTTAAAGCAAAGCCGTATCCCCATCATCAAAGTTTGATGGAACTCCAGGAGAGGTCCTGAGTTCACATGGGAACGTGAAGACCAATTCCAAAAGAAGTATCCGCATCTTTTCACAAAACCCGTACCTTCGTCAAGTGTAGCAACTTGAGCCTTGAGGACAAGGCTCTCCTAACGGGTGGAGACTGTAACATTTCTCATTTTTGGGTCATTTCCTGACTCAATTATTATCATTAAATATTTTTAGAGTTTTACGCGTTCGCTTTTAATTATTATCGTATAGTTAAATCGCGTAAACTAAAAATCAACATTCAACATAAACGGACACCAAACAAGTCAAGGTTTACGTCAAGCAAGTGTTATATAATTATTAATAGTATAATTTATAACTTATCCTATTTTATATTTGTTGGTTACGTAAAATGTTTACGTTTCGCAATAAATTACATTTAGGTATACCTGGGAGCACATATACCTATCCATACTCAAACAAATACCCACAGTTATACCAACTACACAAAATTTAATCATTTTATCATCAAAGAAAGACATAGGGCTGGATTCAAAATGTGCACATTGGATAATTAAATAAACTTCATTAGTTTATCTCATAACCCCACCAAGGACTCTTACATACACATGTATCCATAAATTGTCAAATCTTAGTACCTTAAAAGCAATCCTAGGCGTCCATCTTCATGGAAAGGAGGAGAAGTATTACATTTGTACTCTTAACTATACTTTATAACTATGGTTAGTTTAAGGTAGTTAGGGTTAACCATTCCTACTTAAAGAAAGTCATACATTAGCTAGCATACACACTCATAATTCACTAGTTCATTTTCACAAAAACTCTCTCATCAAACCAAATAAACCCACAGCTCACAAATTGTGACTAGGATTTCCTATTAAATTTCCTTCTACAAATATTCCAAGCATTCAAGCGTTCATTCTAAGTATATCTAAGGTGATACAAGAGTATTGGAAGCTTGGGTTGGTGCTTTATCAAGAGTTATACAAGAAACTAATTAGGGTTTTCCTAAGTAGGGTTTGATCTTGTGATTGATTCATTGGGTTAAAGCTTAAGTGTAGGCTTGTGTTCATCATTCCACTACATTTCTATAAGGTTTATTTAAGATTTAACATTTCCATTCATTCATATTTCTTACTTTACCTGTTTGTTATATATGTTAAACTAACCTGCTCAAGTCATGGTTGTCACAATATCCCCTCCTTTAGGAAATCTCGTCCCGAGATTTAACCAAAAGGTTCAACTCTATCATTACCAAACAATAAATCGAGGATACTTATCTTTCAAGTAGTCCTCCCATACCCATGTTAACTCAAAGTTACACTTTGAATTCCAACTAACTTTCACAAGATATCTTACTGCTAACCACTTTGCCTGCCCACAAAAGGGTACGCATAGCAGCATAACCGCTCCAAACGAAAAGAAACATCCAACTACCTGAACCTCGCCCGTCATCGAGGAGACTCGTCAAAAACCTTAAGTTGCGTAACAACGTCATTTACAACCCGGTCTCGCAACTCATCAAACAAGAACTGTCTTGAACCCAAGTTATAAGTTGTTACAAAGCCCAACGTTTTTGAAAAATCGGCTCGACTTCGAGTTTATTCATAAAATAACTTTAACCAAAATCACACAAACACATCTAAGGGCATACTAAGGTCTACAAGAAACCTTACGTACCCAACTTTAACTAAAAACTCCCAATGATCCCTTGCTCAACGAACAAGTGTGGATACTCAGTTTACCTGAAGTCCTAAAGACCTCGCTTCGAGCCCAAATGGACCTTAACTACCACCATTCTGCTACATTTTAACCTCTTAACTTCACGGTCACTATTCTCAACAGGTTCCTCAACAAAACGAAGAGTTTTGTCAACCTTGATCTCATCCAATGGCACATGCAGACTAGCATCCGCCAGACATTGTTTTTAGGTTTGACACATGAAACGTGTCATGTACTCCACTCAATTCCTCAGGCAATCTCAACCGATAAGCTACAGGACCGACTCTTTCAAGAATCTCAAATGGCCCTACATACCTCGGTGCTAACTTACCCTTTTTCCCAAAGCGAATTACACCTTTCCAAGGCGACACTTTTAGCATAACCCGATCTCCTACCTCAAACTCTAACGGTTTGCGTCTATTATCAGCATAGCTCTTTTGACGGTCTCTTGCCGCTTTGAGCTTTTCTTTTATCAATACTACCTTATCTGTCATATCTAGTACTAACTCAGGCCCAGTCAAACTACTCTCTCCAATCTCTGCCCATAGAACAGGCGACCTACATTTCATTCCATACAAAGCTTCAAACGGAGCACACCAAATGCTCGAATGATAACTACAACCAAAATCAATAACACATGCCCTCATTATATCTTCCCAAAGTCTGAATCATACGTTCACTTTGTCCATCCGCTTGAGGATGCTAAGCAGTACTCAAATCCAATCGTGTCTCTAACACTTTCTGCAGCGTCTGCCAAAACCACGAGGTAAATCATCCATCTCAATCTGAGTTAATCGTCACTAGAATTTCATTCCTTGCTATTATCTCATCAATATAAATCCTTGCCAACTTCACATCTTGAAATTTTCTTGTATAGCTAGAAAATGAGCTAACTTGGTCAGTCAATCGACCATCACCCAAATCACATCATACTCACTACTTTGACCTTGGAAATTTAGTAATAAAATTCATGGTGATTCTATCTCATTTTCACTCAAGTATCTCAGGCTGTTGTAGCAAGCCAAAAGTCTTTGACATTGCAACTTTCACCTCTTAAACAAATCCAACAATTGCTAACATACGTAACTATATATTTTCTACACGTGGCTACCAATATATGTCTCCAAGGTTATAGTACGTCTTATCCACTCCCGGATGTACCAAGTACCTTGATGCATGAGCCTCATCCATTACTAACGTCCTCATCATTCCCTACTAACAGAACTCTTATACGATCCATAAAGTACAAACTCTCATCCTCCTTCTTTTCTATATGTCAATCTAACCCATAAAGCCTTTCTGCGCGTACGTTCTCTTGCTTGAACGCCTCACTTTGGGCAGCCATTATCATTCCTCTTACTCCATACTGAATGATCATAGCCATCGCTCGAACACGTCTAGGTTTCACTCGTTCCTTCCTACTTAACGCATTAGTCACCACATTTGCCTTACCTGGATGGTAGCGAATTTCATACTCATACTCACTATATAATTTAATCCATAAAGTACCAACCATCATCTGCCCTCTTTTCCATTTGTTGGTCTAGGTCACGCAGCATTTCTGCTGGCGCATTCTCTACCTTGGACGTCTCACTTGAAGTAGCCAATATCTTGTCCTTAACACTTAACTGGATAGTCATGGACATTGCTCTTACTCGTTTTAGTTTCACTCTCCATTTCTTCTCAACGCATCAACCACTATATTCGATTAATCGAAGCGTCACACAAATCATTCCTCAAAGTCTAGAAAGCCTCTTTTCGTTCTGCACCCCACTCATACTTCTGATCCATCTCAGTTAGGGAAGTAATGGGTTTAACAATCTTAGAAAAGTTTGCGATGAAACGTAGGTAAGTAACTTGTCAATCCTAAGAATAATCATATCTCAGATGGTGTCGTATGTACTTCCTAATTCTTCACTGTCGCACACTAGTTACCTTAGCATACAACTTCTCCTTCCTCAGTAATTCCAACTCTAACTTTAAATGAACTCCATGCTCCTCTTCTTAAAAAACAACACTGGTTCTCCTCACGGAAAATGACTAGGTCGTATGAAACCTTCATCTTGCAACTCTTGAAGTTGTTCAGACAATTATTGCATTTCCAAAGGTACTAGAAGATATGGAGACTTCGCGACTAGCTTCGCTCCAGGAACTAAGTCTACGCGGAACTCAACTTGTCATTACGGTGGTCATTGACAAGTCTTCCGGAAACACGTCAATAAAGTCTTGCACGACGGAAATATTACTCAATTTCGATTTACCTACCTTAGTGTTCATTAAGGTTTTCACGACTCCTTGAGTACGTTCACCATGAACCCAAAGTATCTCATCACCTTCCAACGGTATCCTAACCACCTTCCCATGACATACTATCCTAAACTTCCTCTTGGACAACCGGTCCATTCCCGCAAGCACATCAAAGCTTCCACACTCAACGGTACAACGAACTTCCCCCCCAGGGTTACGGAACAATCGAATAGGATAACAAACGAAGATCGAGTCAAAGGCTAGAATGCATATAGGAGATTTCACATATACAAGTAGACGTGGATCAAATGACATAAGAATCCTTTGAAAGAAAGGATACGTATATGCACCGAGTGAAAATGCAACGAAAGAAAATCAACAGACGTACCATGACAAATGAACACATAAAAGAAAAAACATCAAACAAAGACGGAAATTCTTATCCCAAAATTTAGTCGACTTTACTCGTAACCAAATTAAATAATTTTTTATAAAAATCAATTTAAATTAGAAAGTCACTTTAAGTAAAAAAATCATTGTAAATAATAATAAAATTGTCTTAAAAGTAATCATTGAAAATCATTCTCGTGTCATAAAAAAAATCTAGAGAATGTTTAACTAATGGTAATATCATACCTTACCACTATGAATCACTTTAAACCAGCTTTTTATAATAAAATAAAATTTATTAAACCACTTAACAATTTTCATATCCTATTTGTATAGTACCAATTAAACAAGAATCTTTTTAATATAGATCAAGTTAAACGACAGTTTTTCTCAACAGACTAACACAATACTTCACAAAGAGTTTTTATAATTAGACTTCAATTTAAGAAGATATGTTTACTCAAACAAATGACACCATAATACCAACAGGGATCGTAAAACACCGTACAGACTCTAACACATTTCTATTGTTTACAAGAAAACTCATGCAAGACGTTACGTACCCAAAAGAAAACGTAAGGTCTTATCCAAAATAATGATCAACAAAGCAAACCTAAAAGCATCGATACTAACACGTCGCCAACGAGTTACGAAAACCAAGGGATATACAAAGAAGGGAGTAATGATCCACACTAATATGTTAGGAACAATTAGTGCTTAAAAAAAACCTTTGATACTTATATGAGTAATCAATGCAATGAAAGAACTAACAAAACGCAACTATATCCGAAAAAGCAGATTCTGAACAACCAATATACATCGAGACGTCGAAAAGGAAAAACAGGTATTCTTACTAACAAAGTACAATGAAGGGATGCTAAGCTTGGACTTAGGAAATCCGAATAAACAACCAAGCAAACGAACAACCTCTATAATAGCAATACTAGGTATCCGCAAATACTAGATAGAAGGGAAACTTACTATCTATACAACTCAACTTAACATATCATCCAATTAGGGTAAGAGAATAATTCTCTACCCATACCATCATCCTTATCATGAATCACCTAATCAATAAACAAACATATTACACTGCCACCTACATTTAAAACATAATTAAATCAATCAAGGTTCACAAGTCTACGTGTGTGGATGCCTTTATAATCTATGTTTGGCCACCATAATTATAAGTATCTCCATTCACACGTGTACTACTCCAAGATTCACCCATACCAATCATAATTCACATAAAGCACATAATACCACATTGCATAACATAAACCACTCACACGTTAACACATAAAAGATGCTCCATCAAATAACTACTTACTTATATCAAATTGAAATTGAAACGACATAAAGGAACGAAAGTCTCGCAACGACTTCCAAAATACGAAATATCTGAAAGAAATAATCAATAACAACATGACGAGATAAAGGACGGGATAAACTTATGCTGGGCCTCGTTTGGGTTTGACATTGCCTCTGCAAACATCACCCGACTTTGCGGGTCTAGCCCTATTACGCGCATCCGACAAACGATCAACTATCCTATCTCCTTCGGTCCTACAAGAGGCTCCTTATAACGCTTAAGTCTAGTTGGGAAAATGGTTCCCCAACGAGACTTCTTACGGGTGAGGGAAAAACATTGCTAAAATACTAAGAAAGTAATACATATTATATCAAATAATGGTAGACAAAATAACTAAATGAAAACTTAGCAAAATATAAAATATATAAGCTATGCAAAAATAGAGGGGAAGCATAGCAGTTATATCATTAAAAACTTAAGCCCTAAATGCATCTACATGAAGGACCCCTAGGTTATAGTCTAGGCTCAACCACCTACTTCTCTATAACCTGGCTCTGATACCAATCTGTCACACCCCGCCAAGGCGGAAACGCGAGGCGTAAACAAGAATGGATATCATCATAACACATGGTGTCTATATAGAGAATACTAAAATGAAAACTAAAGTAAAGCAAAGACACAAAGTGTCATAACAATACCCAAAACCTAATGGTGTCTTTATTAATGAGAAAGAGGTCTCGTCAATAAATGACATGCAAAACATAATCCAAACAATTTATGCAAACGCATTTATTTAAACATAAAGCATAAAGAAACTCCAAGTATCCTACGGTCTCTTCTAACCACTTCTCTCTATCTTAGCATCATTTTCAGGTGAGCTTAATAGTGCTAAGAAGAGCGATGTTGCAGAAAGACCTAGAAGCTTGGATTTCTTATGCTTTCTGTTTAATAAATGCCTTGCATAATTGTTTGATTATGTTTGCATGACAATTTTGACGATACTCTTTCTCATTAATACAGAACACCATTGAGTTTTGGGTAATGTTATGACACTTGTGTCTTTTCTTACTTAGTTTTCATTTTAGTATTCTTCTATCTAGACCCAGTGTTGTGATGATAATCCATTCTTGTTTACGCCTCGCGTTTCCGCCTTGGCAGGGTGTGACAACTTATAGAGAGACCATGGGGCTTGGGTGTGTTTCTTCTGTGAGTAGTTTGTTAAGTGTAGCCCAAGGAACAAATCCCACCATCTAATATTCAATTTCATCTCATCTTTTGATCTTGGTCGTTTGATCTGGTGTGTGTTAGTGTGGATCGCCAGCGTGGCAGGTGATTTGGCAAGTCATATCTTCCTTGGTGACTTGGGGAGCAGGGTGATGTGAAAGTACGTTAAACTGACGCTCAAGTGGATTTACCTTGTTTACAATTACTCCCAGGTGGTTAAACAAGGATAGTGAACAGTAAAGGTTTCTGCTTATTATCTCAAACAGTTGTTTGACCAGGTTCTCTAATCGGTTGACTTGGGCTTTTTAAGAAAAGGATTGGCCCATGGTAAAAGTTTGGGGTCAAGTTAAAAGGAAGTGAGAGATCTAACGGGAGTTTATAATGGATTTGTGAAAGTTTAAATAACACCTTAACGGCGTTAAGTGTTATCTTAACAATCCATTTGGTTTAAAAGTATAAAAAATTAACGCGTTATTCTTTGACGGTTTTTGTGAATTTACTGGGCTCGGCTTGGTTTTTCCTTGATAAATGCACACTTTGGCCTCGGCTTTTCACGTTCTTTCTTTCTCGTGTCTGGTTTTGTCCCTTTTTTTGCTTTGATTCTTTTGTGGTTGACCAAGGTTTGACCATTGTTGACTTTAGTGGTCCATTTGCTAGAAAATTTCCACCTCTTGTGCACTCTATCCATTCTCGTGTTCATTTTTGCCCGATTTTGGCTCTTTTCTTGTGATATTTGCAATATCCGTCCCTACATATCACAAATGACAAAACAAGCAATATACAAGCATAATTTGCACAATTTGATCATTTTAGGGTCATTTTTAGTATAAAACGGATATGTGATTTCTCACATATCATTCATATATTTTCAGGTTATTATACAAGTCATCTAGGCTGATGGTTTTAATTTCCACCTTATTCCTCCAGATTAAAGCATGAGTCTTCCTTTCAGATGGAAGACTTCTCGAGAGCTTTAGGTTCTTATCTTCCCGGTTAATCACTTCTCCTTAGATCTCCAGCTGACTGATAAGTTTTTGTAACCTATCAAAGGTTTGATCCATTGATTCAGAACTTAATGCAGCAAAGTTCTCATATTGTTGTTTGAGAAGTGTCCTCTGAACCTTTTTGGACTCCTTGTTCCCTCCATACCTTTTCTCTATAGCCTCCATTAGCAACTTTGCATCTTGATATGAGTGGAACTTCAGTTGGTCTTTGTTTGGAAGTGCCATCAACAGGGTTGCTCTTGCTTTCATTTCATTTCTTCTATCCTATTTTTCTTCAGCAGTGGTGGGTTCATACACCTATTCAACTGTTCCAACAGTTCTTCTCAGCATTTTGTTCCCATTCTTGATTACTTCCCATAGGGAGTAATCAGTCATAAGAAAATATTGTTCTATCCTCGTCAGCCAGAGATCGTAGTCTCCTGGGTTGAGAATAGGTAGTCTTGCAGTCAGATTGTTAGTGGTAGTTCCTACCTCCATCTTGTCACTGAAAAAATAGATCTTGGATGAATTGGTTGATTCTTCTTATTCAAAGCTTCACAACAAGCTCTGATACCACTTGTTGATCCCAATGAATAGATCTTTAACTCCTTAGCTTGTAAGGTTTAGTACCCTTGGATAAATCCAAAAATACTAAGAATGAAACTTTGATTTGAATGATATAAGCTATCGAATCTAGCTATACCACTAAGAAGTATAATTCAATCAAACAGTTAAATTATGATAGACACAAAGATATAACCCAACACGCTGCAATAATTAATACATCATTCTAACTAAGTGGATAGGGGTTTACAAACCTGAAGCACAATTCTATGGAAAACTGCTATTAAGATATTGAAAACTGATATCCCATTCTATACCCTAGGACCTCCTTTTATACATCAAGGAGTCCTACAAGTTTTTATAATACATTCATAACATATCAAATCTTTTCTCTAATTATACACAATCTCCTACTCAAATAAGTATACATATCTTTACAAATATAAACTATAATACTAATCTTCGTAAGGTATTCTCCCACCTCAAAACGTATCTCTTTACTATGTCTTTATCCTCTTGACAGTAGTAAGTCTTCAAACAGTTGCAAGTCAACAACAGTTATATCTTTATAATCCAGCAGCACTAACTGAGCATAAGCAGTAGTAAGTACCAGCAATACTAATCTTTATGCTAACAGTTGTAACTCTACTCTAGCAGTACTAAGTTACACTAACAGTAGTAACTTTTGTACTAGCAGCATTAATAATTAGCATATTTTTCAGTTCTTTAACTCTGAGCAGTCTTAAGTTCTACTGGCAGTAGTAACTTCATACTAACAGTACTAATATTATACTAACAATAGTAACTAGCAGTGGTAACATTATACTACCAGTACTAACCACCAAAACTTTTCTACGCTTCAACAAATACCCACAATTGTACCCAATACCCAAAATTTACAAAATAATATCATATATATCAATATGTGGCCGGATTTGGTGATAAAGATCAAAGAAATATCATAAAAATCTAGCAACTTGATTTTGTACAACACATTTCATTAAAACATAAGGACTTTCACAAGAAAAGACCATGCCTTGACCATAAGACTTCCCATGAAACCCTCATCTTGTCTTGGACTTCCATGTACACTTTTTGACTAGTCTTTGAATATATATTGCAAGTAACTAGATATTATACACATACATATCCATTTCATAAGGTGAAAACAACATAAAACCTCTCCTTGTGCCCTTATAGCCCACGGCTCAAACCAAACTCACACCAAATCCATACAAAATTTTACTTACAATATTTACACACATTCCTACATGATATCTAAGATGTCCCAAGGTGGTTAGAAGGATTGGTTTAGGCATTTACAAGGGTTAAGCAAGGATAAAGCAAGATTAGGGTTTTGGTTGAGATTAGGGTTTTCAAGTCTTGCAAGTTAGGGTTTGGTTTCTAAACAAGGGTTTAGATCACTTTGTTCATCACCACACTTCATATTAAGGTTACCTAAAAACCTTAATCTCTTTACATTCATGATTTTATGTGTATATAATGGCTATGTAGTTAATCACCATCTAGGAACTTATTTACTTGTAAAAATGGATTTTTACACTTGTTTATGATTTTGGTAAACTTTGTTATATGATATATGGATGTCATGGATCATGATAATAAGCAAGTATATACACTATATGAGTGATGGTTAAGTTATGTAAAGCATATATAGGTAAAAGTATAAAAAGTTACTTATGAAAGTTCATGGATAAATAAGTATGTACACATTTGGATCTTGTGATCCTTGGATATTTATTGGACAATGATGGACTTAAGGACCCTAGTAAGGTAATACATGTGATAATAGATGTTGTAATGGACTTGTAGCAAGATGGTTAAACTTAAAAGTACAAAATCAAGTTTAAAACATGTTTTTAACACAAACATCAAAACCTTCTGTTTTGGTTCAAAAATAAAAGTATTTATTTTATATTCTTATTAAATAGTACGTCTCATGACGATTCCAAAAAGGTAAGAAACTCGAAAAACGGATTAATAACGAATAAGATATGTAGTTTACGTTAATAAATACTTTTATAAAAGTTACTGTTCATCTCAGGTTTATACATTTTGAAAACATCATTAATATGATAGAACTTTTAAAAACAAAGATGTGCTCGAAAGAATCGCTAAAAACGAAGCTATAACGAATAAAATACGACATTTACGAGTTTTACGATAACTAAAAGTATAAAAATAATTTTATAAACTGGTGTGAACAGTAAAAAGTATTGTTCACCAGTAGGTCAAAAATATGAAAAATGTCATATTTTGATAGCTCGTCTTAATATGAAAGCGTGGGCATAAGAAACGTAAAAATCAGGCTTAAAACGCGAAACTTATGTCATTTTTACTAACAAGGCATTTACAAGCGTTTTTACTTTATAAATGCGATTTCACTAAAACGATTAGATGGTGATGTAGCTATATAGAATTGTATACGGTATTAGTTAATCAAAGTGCTTAGTGCTTATACGACCTATATTGGATTAGGTTGCACTCGATCATTATCGTGACGCGTTATCTGTGATATACTTGATATTCATTAACTCAAGGTGAGTCTCATAGCCCCCGTTTTACTTGTTTTCAACTATTTTGGGGGAGAATACATGCTTGTTACAAACTTGTTTACTTATTTGTACTCATTTACAAACTTGAATACATACTCGTTTACATGCCTGTTTATCTTATAATGATGCATTTACATTTTAATAGCTTGTGAGTTCATAGCCCCACGTTTTACATTTTACAATGATTTATAAGTTTTGGGGTAAGAACATGCTTTGTTTTACAATTGGACGCAAGTAACTTTGAAATACTTATTATTTTGGATATTGCATACCATGCAATACTTACTGTTTTGGATATTGTATACCATGCAATACTTACTGTTTTGGATATTATATACCATGCAATACTTACTGTTTTGGATATTGTATACCATGCAACACTTACTGTTTTGTATATTGTATACCATGCAATACTTACTGTTTTATATATTGTATACCATCCATTACACACTCTAAACAATTACAGTCCTACACTCATACAATTTACAAACCTATAAATTCACCAACATTATTGTTGACGTTTTAAAGCATGTTTTCTTAGGAGATCAATGAGGTACAAGACAAGGGATACATTGGTGGTCGTTATTTTGGAAGTCATTTGGAGGAACATTTATTATGAACTGGAATCTTTGTATAATTTAACAATGAACAAGTAAAGCTTCGGGATTTTATAACAAACAGTTTTCTAAATCCAATGTATCGGTTTTAAACGACACTTTTAAAAGTCGGTCTTATATATCTTGTGTTGTTGATCTATGAAGTAACGATCCCAAACCCATATTCCGCTGCGACCCATTTTGGGGGTGTTACAGAGATTGTTGGTGCAACATTGACTAGGATCTCCTTTACGTTTTAACGATGACAAATAAACGTTCGCAAAACGTAAAATAACAAACAATAGCCAAAATCCGTAAAACCAGATTTTAGCCTCTGGCATGCAGGTCACGCGTTAGCACCTGGCCATTGCGCCACTTACGAACTCCGTGTTTACGGATTTGCTTTTCTCTGCTTTCCTCTTACCCGACATAAGTGGAAACTTCAATAAAGGTATGTATATGATATTTGAGCATTTAGGGAACACTCCAAATGAGGTTTAGACTTAAAGAGGAGCAAAAATGAATCCTCTTGTTTTTCAACAAAATGCCAACTCAATACTTTATCACACGCCTCTAGCTAAGACTGAAACTTCTTTCTAAACCTAGTATGATCATGTTTTCAACATACCATTAAATGAAAGTATTCATTTGACCTTAATCCGGATTTACGTGTTCTTAATCACGTAGAACAGGTTTTGTTACGCCTTTAATGGTCAAAACAAGGTGCTGTTTTTTTATTAGTAGGCTTGGCTGAATCTGAATCGTTAATTCGACCCACATCTGAATCTGAATATTCGGTAGAAAAAGTCTGAATCTGATTTCTATCTTAATCTGAATAAGTGATTGAGAAATCTGAATCTGAATGAAATAAAACTGTTTGTTTTGGTAAAAATGTCTAGATGTGTTAAACTATAGTTTTTACAATTAAAATATAAAATGATTGCATTCGCACAAGAAATAAACTTCATTAAATAAAAAAATAAATTTTATAATAAAATAAATTTAAAGTTTGAATTGAACTTCTTAAAACGATTAATTAAATGAGTCGCGTTAGAATTGAGATGTATGAGTCCGAAATCGTACACTTCAATTTGAACAAAATATGAGTTGACACATATCATCTTATACACTCTTTATCTAACAAAACATATGCAATGATTATATTTAATACTTTTAATACAAAAGACAAAGGTAAAACAAGAAAAAAATATCAAGAAATGAAAAAAACACAAAAATAAAAAATCATAACAAAGTAGTAAGAAAAAAAAGACATTAAGAAGTGTTAAGACACCCCTTCCACATCTAGTTCAGTAAGAGGTTTATGCCTCTTACTGCCTCTTAATGATCAGAAAAAAACAAACGCTCTTAACACTGCTTGCTTCTTACTGCCTCTGAATGACTTGAAAAAACCAAACAGTCTTAATGACCCAAATGTCTGACCGTGTCTGAATGAGTTAGATTAAGATGTTGTTAAGAGACATTTCTGAAAAAACAAACACTACCTAAGTCAAACGTCACTTTGCTTAAACATATCCTTTCTCGTCATGGGATATGCTTTACTTGAGATGCAAAGCACTTAGCTTGTTTGCATCAAGATGATTGGTGATCAAATCCATTTGCTGATAATCATGGATCAAAGTCTAAATGACTAATTGAGTTTCTAGTATTTGGAGGTTAACCATGCTTTGACTTTTCCCACCTCCTTACCTATACATGTTTTACAAACTCACACGTATTCCTTGTACTTGTTGTAATTCTTGTTCCCTACATTCCTAATAAAGGCTCCTCCACATCCTATCAAAACATTCTTCACCACACATCCACTATTCACCTTCTTCCTCACAACATTTAAATTACACACACACACACTCTTATCTTAACCCTTGATCACACCACCTCATCAATCCAAGTTACCTCATTATTTTCTTTACCCTTGGATTGATTTCAAACAAACACAACAAACACACTTTCTCTTCCACCCTTGATCAAGCCATTTCATTAATCCAAGATACCTTATTCTCTTTTCCTCCCTTAGATTGAATTCAAATTTGAACAAACACACTTCCCTCTCACAAACAAACACATCCCACTCACCAAACAAACACACCTCTCTTTCTACCATTGATCTTGCCACTTCACCTATCCAACTTACCTTTCTTGATCTTATATCAACCCTTCATTTCAAAGCAAGATCAATAGGCTCCTTTACATCACATCATGTCAACTCATGACAACTCATTCACAGCCCATTCTCTCTTATCCAACATGTACCTAAATGAATTTGAAATTCAAATTTCAAAACTTTCACCCCTTTCTCTCTAAGTTAAATATTCCAAGAATATTCTCTTGTACCTTAACTAGCTCTTTAAACCTTTAGTTGATTGACCTTTTAACTAGCTCCAAGAATATTCTCTTGTACCCCTTTCCGATAGTTCTTTTATCTCTTTACAATATTGGATAAGTGAAAGGCTTTTAATACTTCATAAGCATTTTTATCAAATGGCTATTTGAGTTGGTTGACCTTGAGTGTAAGAATGATTGAAAGGTCATAGCATGAAGTACAATTAGGGGTTTAACAAGATCGGGTAATTAAAAAGCCAAGAACCCAAAAAATGGTTTCGGGCATCTAGCGCGTTGGCCACATGCTGACACATGGCCAGCGCGTCACTTGCGAAATGCATTTTCCCATTTTGGGTTCTTGGCCTATAAATACCCCCTTTTGGCCTTTGTATTCCTCACCTCTTGCAAACATTCTTTCCTCTCTTTTCTCTTTTCTCTTTTCTAATCCTCTAAGTCTAACCCCTCTTGTGTTCTTAATTTTCTCATCTTATCATTCTATTGAAGAACACATATTTGCAAGAGAGACACATAAGTACCTAATCCACTCTTATATGTTATTAGTCGAGGGTCTTCTTTCTCAAACCCTTTCTTTAGAATCGAGTCTCTAGGCTAGGTTATGACTTGGTTCATCCATCTATCTTTTTTATTCAATCGAGTTGTATGGGAAGTCTTGTATCCGTGGGATCAAGCCTAGATCATTGGAGATCTAGTTATGGTTTGGTAAGCTTCCAATAGGAAGTCTTAATTGGTTATAGGTTAAGTCGAATCACGGGTTTTTAGTGGTGGATTCCGAGGGCGGAATACCATAGGTAGTAACTCTTCTTTGTGAGTGCCGATCTTTGTGCATATCAGTAGAGTTAATTGTAATATGGTTTATAGTCCACCATAAGGATTATACTAGTACCAGAGTCGTGGATTCGCAACTGGACGTACGGAAGGACTAAGCCCCCCTTCCTGAACCAGTATATATCGTGGTGTCTCTCTCTCTCTCTACTCTTTATTCTCATCAAAAAGTTAGTGCATCACATACAAAGACTGCGTAAGTAGATTTCATAAATATTATAGGACTGCAGATGCTTCATTCAACCATCGTGTATAAGTTTTTTGATAACTTCAGTCATGTCAATCTTTGGATTACTTTCAAATAGTTCCTTTCGTGTTGATGTCTTTGGCAACTTGCTTTGCGCGTCTTCTTTTTTGCATAGAGGTTGTTTGCTACTCACTCGGCGGTGTCAATTGCTCTTTTAGTGGTTATTTTATGGTGGCTTCAACAGGTTCATTGCTTGCAGTAGCTGGTGAGGCTGGATTGGTTGGTTCAGCAGCATGTACCTATGTTGAATCAACTCTGGTGGCCGCAATTGCGGTATACTGGGAGGGTGTTTTAGGCAGGCCAGTTGGCGGAGCACCCTGGCTGGTAGATGTACTTTTTGAGAAGGGTGGTTGTGTGGGGAGCGGTACGAGTAAGGAGAGTGTAGGATTTTTGAAAACTGTATCTAGAATGAAATTCGGTCTCTTTGAGGTCCTTCCAGTATCAAAGTGGAATTGAAATGTATGTGTTGTGCCTTCTAGTTCCTTTAGAGACGACGATAACTGATAGGGATCTGTATAAACTATTTTTGCCAGAACCTTGTTGCAATCCCTCATCAAAGAATTGGCTTGATCACTGAAGCATGTTATAGAGGTGGTTGTCGATCCGTCACTAACGATAGCCTTAAAACAAAAGCTGTAATTGTGAAAGAGTCGGTACATTTTGAGTTAGCAAAGGTAGGGCTCAAAAGTATTTTTACCTGTAGAGTGTCGTCGTTTGGGGTTCGTGGTCTTTGCATTTGGGAACCGGATCTTCTTGTATGACCTTTTTTTTTCACGCGGCACATTTCTGATAATACCATTTTTTACGTGTTGATCGTATAGATAGTGGCCTTTGCTGTGAATTTAACGCGCTGCAGTACGTAATCCACATTAGTTATAGAGTATTTGCATTCTTGGGAAAGTGGAAGTTACCACCAATTTGTCGCTTAGAAAGATAAAATTGTGGACGTTGATATTTTGTGGATCAACCTCAAGTAAGACATAGAAAGGGAAAAGGTTTCTCGAATTTTCTTGTTCCGGATCCTCATATCGCTCGCTTTCGATGTTCAGGACTGGGATCTTAAATACGTAAGGTCCGCGTCCATTTTTAATTGAGTCATCAACGTGCGCACTGAGTGACGTCATGCTAAACATTTGATTATAAGCCCTTATGTTTTCCATAAAGTGACGATCTCTAAGCATTTATAATCTTTTTAATGGAGTTTAAGGTCTCAATCTATTTTAAGTTTTTTAAAAAGGGTGTTCAAAACGATTTTCAAAAATAGTCCCATAGTTTCTTATTGATTGAGATTTTTAAAACTAGCTTCTTAGTTAGTTTTTTGTGTGATTTCAAGTGTCCAATGCAGGTAGCAAAATAGTCCTTTAGTTTTTCTTGTGTTTCAATTAAATGCAATTTTCTTAAGAATCTTTTAAGCCTTAAACTTCTTTTTTCAAATTCACATTAGGATAGTTAAATAGATTTTAGAGTCGCCCTTTTGAGCAAAGCTCATTAGTGTTTAATTTTAATTGTTTTTTACTTATTTTTTCCATTTTGGAGCTTATTCTCTGGCTTATTGTAGTGTGCTTTTTAGCCTTTTAAAAAAAAACAAACTCATCTGTCTGATTGTTATGCCTTTTCATTTCCCTTTTTAGTAGCTTATTTAATTTTCAAATTCAATTTTGATTGCTGTTTTAGAAAGCCCCTTGGCCAATCTTTAAGCTAGTATAAGCCCCATTCCCACAAGGATCCTCTAAAAGTCTTTAAAAATTAAGCCAAAAGTGCCCTTAGGCTCTTTGATTCAATTTTTGGCTTAATAGCTTATTTGTTTTTTCCTGCCTTTAACTGCTTAATTTACTTCTTATTTGTTTAAAATCTGCTTATTAGGTGTATATATTGTCTTTTTTGCTTATTTTACTGTTTACTTGTTATTGTTGTCATAAAAAAAGCAAATATTTACCCATGTAGTCTTTTAAGTTAGTTAAGGTTTCTGTCAACTTTTTAGCTTATTTTTGTGCTTATTTGTGGTTTTAAAAAAAGTGTTTTCAAAAGTTGCTTATTTAAAAAGTTCTAGAATTTTTTTTGCAAAACAAAAACATTGGGAGTTTTGGAAGTCCAATGAGCAATAATTACGTTCGAACCCTGACCTCAACAAACTCAACCAACGTTTTTTAACACCACACACACAACCACTCCTTCCCTTGTCCCATTTCCTGTCATCACATTGCACACATAATTGTTTTTTATCCCCGTTTTAAGCCCTTTTTGTTAAAGCGGTTATAAGCCTTTCGGCTTTTTCCAGCTTATTTAACAAGCCTGGCAACACATTTATTTTTCATAATTCTACCTTTTCAACTACTTTTCCAATATTTTTTTTAGATATTCCCGTTAATTTTACTATTTTTATAATTTTCTCCTTATTAAAACTTTTTTTAATTCATAAAAAATATAAAAAGACAAAAAAAAATAATCTTTTTTTAGAAAATTTCTTTGATTACAATTTTTGCACCTAGAAAAGATTAAATTTGCATTCGTAGGGTTAGAAATTTTAAAATTTCGTTTTAAAGAACGGATTTCGACCCCGTCCATTGTTAGGGTTTAATCACTTATATAGCTTTTCGTTTTTAGTTTCTAATCGATTTTGCATTTTTAATCTTAGATAAAGAATCCAAACAAAAGTCTCCTAATCCATTCAATTTACCGAATCTCAACATTTCTCGATTTCAATTCACACCTCGTTGGGAAACGACAGGGATTTTTGATTTTCCTTTGGCAAAAGGAAATTTCCCTGAGTCTTTCAGAATACGTATACTTTAATCTGAATATAATTATTGATAAATATTATATATTTATATATCTATATTATTTTATATATAGTAAATAAATCTTTGGTCTATCATTTTGGCGCCGTTGCCGGAGAGGTGTGTGCGATTTTCGTGAATACGTTTGAAGATTAGTTTTTGAAGACCCTTCCCTCGTGAAGTTATCATTCCCGTTTGTGAATATTTTCTTTTATTTATAAATAATTACAAATACAAAATATTTTTCAGTTTTCCTTTTATAATTATTAGTATAAGCGATTAAAAAATCAAGAAAAATCAAAACGTAAAAAAATGTCCTTATCAAGAAATAAAAATCCATCATCAATAAAATGCCCGTCAACTTAAGCATTATCAAAATAAGTTCCCGAACAACAAGAGTCAAACTTTGCTTTTGTGTCACTGCGACCGTACGCTCACCTTAAAAGTTTAACAAATTATAAGAGGGTAATGGAGGGTGGTTCCCGAGAACTACACCCTATAAGAGAAGTTTTTAAAGCTTCGCTCTTTTCCTACTCCACCGCTCCTTTTGTGCGTTTTCTTTTAAAAAGAGATACCGTGAAGCTTGTCGAGTTATTGTTTAAGTTATTCGATCTCGTTTGTGTCCTTTAAAATAATTGTGGAAATAAATTGAAAAACCAAAATATTTAATTTTTAGTGTCATGCGCACGCGTTCCTTCTAATATCGTTGTAATATCTTCTTCTAATCCAACCCACCATAAATCCGAAACGTCGTAACGTTAAACGTCAAACAACCTTTCTCTCTTGAAAGAATCACCCATATACATGCCGATCAACGTACTATGGGGAATTGCTCCGTGCACCCACCGAGGGTTATGCAGAGGCAATCAGTGGTTTCCACCATTCTGTTGAGCATTTTCGAGCCTCAGCTAGTCTCATAATAGGATGACTCGGACCAATTCTTCGACTTGAGAAAGACAATCCTCATGAACCACATCTTTGGGTTCTACAAAGATAACATTCCATAATCAAATACAAGTATGTCCTATTCAACGATTTAATCTCATGTCTGTTGTCCCTTCTCGCTGCGGGGTAGCCCGTCGTTGGCTTAAAAAGAACCCCCTGTTCTATTCTCACTTGGAGATCTGGTTTCCAATTCAATCAACGAATTCTTTCCACACCTAAGAACGACAAATCTACGAAATGAGATTATTCCAACTTTAACAAAAGTTTGATAGTTCTTTCATTGCAATGGGATCGTTTACAAAAGATCTCGCTTCGTGCTTGTTGCTCCATCATGGATTCACCGAATAACACCAACTTGATACTTTTCTACAATGCCTTGAACCCGCCGACAGATCCTTGAAGCTGCGCAGTTGGTAATCTTTTGGAAAGAAGTACTCAATGTGATGACGATTATCGAAAACAATCAAGGTCCGCAATTCATAAACAAAATCGAATATTATCAAGTTGAAATAAAGTGTGTAAATTCTTCTTCTCCTATATATTCCAAACTTAACTCATGTATAAATCAGCAAACGATGCTATGACTACCCGCCAGACGGCTATTCTCTAACAATTTCAAGCAACCCCACCTCCTCTTCCGTATAAGCCGTTGAGTAATTTGTGTCTTGTGGTGTGCTCATCCTTATTATCAGTGTCTCGCCGCCGATGGCAACACTTTCCCGGAATATCGGGATAATATTCAAGGATACGTTGCAGCAGCCGCATGTAACTACAATCAGGTAATTCCGGTTATCGTCCTCCAGGTGTGACTAATCAAACAAGACCATCGGGTTTTGTTTAACAAAATGGGCAAAATAATCAAAACCGTTTTTAGCAACCTCAGAGGAGATAATCAAGAAAAATTTCAATCAAAATCCAACTTAATCAAGTCTCGAATTCAACAAAAACAAAGTGTTTCCTTAAAGTATGTGGAGAAATCCCGTTCTCGTTTTTAGGTTTAAATCCGTTCTAGCTTTCATTTTTAGGTTTTCTTTCATCGTTTTTGCATTTTAATTGTAGAAATTAGAAAACCAACTCTAAAAACTTTCAAACCATTCAAATGCGCGATCACGAACATTCTTGATTTTCAATTCGCACCTCGTTGGGAGAATGACCCGGGGGATTTTTGATATTGCTTTGGTCAAAAGCAATTGATTTGAGTCTTTCGGAATACTTATCGTACTATATTATAATTGAATTATAATTTTGAAATTATCCTTATATATTTATTATAATTTATATATACAAAAAGTTAATTTTAAGGTTATCAGTATACCATTAAGGTCCCACCTCCTCTTGTCCAAAAAGCTAAACCTCCTTCTCTAAAGAATTATGTTGTGCACCAAAGGGATCCTCATCACCCTCATATCTCTTACCCTTCAAGAATGAACCAAGAAAAACGGCAAGAGAAAGATGAAGTCCAAATTCACAAATTTTGGCAAATGTTCAAACAACTTCACATCAATATCTCTCTTGCCGATGCTTTGGTTCTAATCCCGAAATACCAAAAGATGCTTAAAAGTCTCCTTTCCAATAAGGAGAAACTTTTAGAGCTGGAAAATACACCCCTCAATGAAAATTGCTCAGCGGTTATCCTCAAGAAGTTAGCCGAGAAACTAGGTGATCCTGGAAAATTTCTCATTCCGTGTCATTTTAGTGAGCTCAAGTGCAAGGCCCTAGCCGATCTAGGTGCTAGCATCAACTTTATGCCACTCTCGGTTTGGAAAAAGTTAGGTTTACCCGAGCTTATTTCCACCCAAATGACTCTTGAACTTGCTAACCGGGAGATTATACTCCGGTCAGAATTTCAAGAGATATCTTTGTTCCGGTTGGAAAGTTCACATTTCCCATTGATTTCATCATTGTTGATTATGAAAGCGATCCGCGTGTCCCCCTCATCTTGGGTAGACCATTCTTACGGACTGCTCGTGCTTTGATTGACGTTCATGGAGAAGAAATGATTCTCCGTGACGGTAATGAAAGATTAACCTTGAATATGAGACATGACACTTTAAGCTATTCAACCCAACCTCATCAAGAATCAATCAACATGATTGATGTCTACAATGTTTCACATGAGGAAATTCTTAAAGATTTGTTTGCAACAAATCATCCAAATGGCAATCCCACTTCTTCTCTCACTTCTCTTACCGACTTAACTTCACCGGAAGTTAATGATGATATCTTTGATCTGGAGGAAGACATTATTGAGAACTTGATAAATCTTGATAAAACCAAAGATCTCCTTCCATATCATGATAATCCATTGAGTGGCAATCCCACTCCGATTTTGGAACCCGAGACCAAGTCATCTTCTTCTTCCCCCACACTTACTTCCATCGAAGAAAGTGATTTAATTTGGGAAGAATTCGAAGATTATCTCGCAAGTGATTCATTTCCACCGGGAAATAGTAATCCTTCATCTCCTCTCCCTCCTTTTCATAATTATTTAAGTGGCAGTACCACTTCTTCTTCACCTAGTCTCCTGATTTCTGAGACTAGCGACTATTCTCTTGAGGAGTTCGCCGATGAACTCGCTCATATCACATTTCCGCCGGGAATGATGGGGGGGGGGATTTTTTCTTCCCTTTGATGCCGAAATCTCGATCTGTCTGAGGAAAGAAAATTCGAGTATTTGCTTAACCATAATCCTATCGAGGAAATAGATTCTATTCTCGAAGACTCGGTTGATAAAAATTCTTCTGATGACAATCTTGTTGATATCCTTTCTGAGATATTCATCGATGAACATGCTTTTGATTACTCGTCCCCACCATTATGGGATGATTATGATGATAATCTTTTTGATCTTGAAACCGTTAATGATAATCCATATTATGATCCTTTTGACTCCAAGGAAGAGAAAATTAAAGATTCTAAAATCTTGATTGATGAACTTGATCCCCCTAGATCAAGTGATTTCCTTCCTTTTCCTGAATTTGACTCGGTTTTCTATGAGGATTTTTCTGAGGTTGATGCTTTGTCTTCAACCAACAACGAGGACAAGGTATTTAATCCGGCCCGAATTACTTCATTATGAGACAGTGGTAAGTGGTGTTGGTATAAAGGGGATGTATTGCTTGGTCCCGGGTTCGAGTCTTGCTCACCCGGACCAAGTATCTTCCCCTTTTTTTTTTTTTTTTTAAAACTCTAGGGTAGAAATTGTAAGAAATGAAACTAAAAGGTAGGCGGGCAAAATATCTAGAATTTACACTACAAGGTAAACGGGTAACCCTACACTATGAAAAAGTGACAAAACAGACCCTACGCTTGTGGCTTATTTTTGCTTATTAAAAAGTGAGATTTAGCAAAAACTTAAAACATGAAAGTTGTTAAACAGCTTATTCTCTACAACATTAACAAAAGGACTTTCAACTTTTGACCACAGAATAAGCTAGAAAATAAGCTTAAAGTTGACAGCAAGCTTAAATGGCTTAAAAGCTAAAAAAAACTAAGTCTTTTTGCTACTTATGGTCTAATAAACTAAGCTAAGGTTTAAAATAAGCTAAGGGAATTAAACTAACTTAAATAAGCTAAAAAGGAAAGGAAAAGCTAAACTAATAAGCTGTGGAAAAGGGCTTAAGTGACAGAAACATGAAATAAGCCTAAAAGCTAAAATTTTACTAAGTTACTTGGGCAAATAAGCTAGAAAAAGGAAAAAATAAGCTTGACAACTATTTAAACTAACTTAAAATGCTATGAGGAAGCAATTTGAGCTTATGGCATAAGCTCAATAAGCTAAAATCAAAATTCAACAATTTCTCAGCCTAAGGAATTCCAAAACAGCCAAAGGGCATGTTTGGGCTTAAAAATAAGCACCCAAATAAGCTTATCAAGGGCTGAGACTTTGAGGGCTTATACTAGAGCTTATAAGCTCTTAAAATAAGCCAAATACTTGGGCTTAAGTTGGCTTAAAAACTGAGAAAGCAATAAGCCCAAAGTTCCCCCCTTTGCACCAGGGACTTTAAGCTACCTCAAGGGCTTATTTGACAGCTTATTTTAAGCTGTCAAATAAGCTCTAAAATCACAAATAAGGCCAAACAGATTGAGTGCTATGACAAATGGGCTTGTGCACCAATTTTCAGCTTTGGAAAAGCATTTTTACTTGCTTATTTTTGGTGTTGAAAGTAGTCTTTTGGTTTTTTATAAACTGTGACAGAAAAGAACTTGGTGGTTTTGACTCACCAAAGTCAAAAGACCCAAGGCTTTTGACAGCCTTTTTAGACACACAAAACACACCTTTTTTAATGCTTAAACTCAAACCACAAGTGCTTAATCAAATAAGCACTTGTGGGTTACTTAAAAATCTCACAGTTATAAACACAGTTTTAAAAACCTTAGAAATCTATTTTAAAACTAAAAACTTTCTAAAAACAGCTTAAAATTGCTTAAAAACTTAAGCTAAAGTTAACCTCATGGCCATAACCCATGCCAAAACTTGTTTTGACCCACTTTAAGGCTTATGCCAAACACCCCTTTACTTAAAAACTGTCAAACCAAAGTGGATTTAAAATCCATTTTTAAGCTAAAACTTTAAAAACCTTTTATCTACTCCTACTTATTTTAACCTATTTAAACTATTTTAAAACTAAAAATCCTAGCTTATTAAGAAAAATAAGCTAGTTTCTCTACTAGCTTATACTAACACTTATGACAGTTTTTGAGAGAAAAGCTAATGTAACACAAAATTATGCAATAAAAACTTACAACAGCCAAATAACAACTTAAACTAATGTGTTTACAAAGATTGAAAGCAAATAAGCTAAAGGTTTAAGCTAAAAATTAAGCTAAGTAAGAATTTAGAAATTAGACCTTGGATTTTTGAAGTTTCAGAACCAAGGCCACTCTTTCTGAGTGAGTGGCCTAAAAACCTGTCCTAATGGCTCCTTAGCCTCTAAACCTGAGCAATAAGCTCAATAAGCTCTTGGGAGCTTATTACTTCAAATGGCTTCCAAATTGCACTCAAGTGGACATTTATGAGCTTAATTCAAACTAAAACAATATGAAAGAGCTTATAACAAATTTTAAGCTGAATTAGAGCTTATTAGCAAGAATAAGCTCTAATGAGCTTATTGAGAGCTTATTGAGTAAAAAGAGCTTAATTTTTCATTAAAATTGAGAATTACAATTGCATAAGAGAAATTAATTTAAAAACACTTTAAACTACAATAAAAACTGAATTAAAACTTAATAAAACTGAATGTAACTTGGAATAAGCTGGAATATTTTTGCCACAATGGCTTACAAGGCTTTTATAGCCGAAAATCTACACTAGGTCTTCTTTTTCTTTCTCTTCTTGTTGTGCTTGTTTGTAGACACACAAACACAGGTGTGTTTGTTTTGTGAGAGTGTTAAAGCCCTTAATCGTGGCCCTTCAATCTTTAAAATCAATCCAAGTTGGCACCTTTGTAGCTGGGAAAGGTGGTGGAGGAGGGGGAAAATGAATATCCAAGGTGGTGGTGAAGATTCATGGGGTAAAAACGGGTGTAAACACCCGTGAGTGTTTTTGGGGGGAAAAAGAGAGCGGGAAATGCTGTTTGAGGCTGTAACAGAGTGAAAGTTTCACTCTTTGGCAAAAATGACCCCTCATGGTTTATTGTTCATTTGCACCATTGGTCCTTGTGGTTAAATAACTTTTGGGGACTTGGCAAAACAAGTCCCCAAGAGTTATAGGACTTATTGCATCTTTCGTCCTTGGTGTACAAGTTAGGGGGGTTGGCAGTTTTGCCCCCCTACTTGTTACTTTGAGGATATTGCAAAAACAGCCCTTCTCTTTTCTTTTCCTCTTTTCTTCTTTTTATATAAGTTTAGGGTTTGGCAATTTCAGCCCCTAAACTTATATTTCTTTGACTTTGGCCCCGGGGTTGACTTGGGTTGACTTTGACTTTGACCAGTTGACTTTTCTGTTGACTTTTTGACTTGATTGACTTTCCGGCTTCGATTTAGCTTTGTCTTTCACCGTCTTTTCCATTCCGAGTCCAGTTTTGTCGTTTTGGCTTTGTTTTTCGTCCTTTTCTTGGTTATCCGTTCCTGCACAATACAATTAGCAAAACAAGCATATATTTGGCATTTTAAGTCCGTTTTTGATTATTTTAGCTCGTTTTTAAAGGTAAAAGGTATGTGTATTTAAGCACATACTACACACACACTCTCTTTTTTATGTCATCTAACACATATAACCATCTCTTCTTACACACCCACACTACTAACCCTTTGTTGTCCTTTGAAATATACCTTTTTGTGATTCCGAAGATAGCGTCAAGTATCCAAGACCATACTTTATGATCCTATCATTCTTCCTAAAAATAAGATCGTGACAAATAAACCTAAAGATATTAGTTTTCAAAATTCATTTGATCGGTTTTTAAAGATTTTAAAATACAGTATATTTAAAAAGCCTTTAGTAACCTGCTCTTGATACCAATTGTGGAAAACTAGAGGGGGGAGTTGAATAGTTTTACCAATTTAAACTTTAACTTAATTGTTAGTTTTGTTGTAGATCTATTTGTTGTATATAGTTTTAGCAGCGAGTAATAAATATAAAACCCCCATAATAAAAAAAGGATATGAGACACGGATATTTATAATGGTTCGGCTACAAGGTCACCTTCCTTGCCCTACTCTACTCCCCGAGTCACCTAACTCCGAGAGTATTCGAATACACCTAAGTCACCAAACACTTTCAACCGTATGGAGAAGCTCACAACGTGCACTTACTCTTATCGGGTACTAGATCTAAAACACTGGTTCTTTACAAGGATGAACCAATCCAACATTCGCTTATCCTTTATACGGTACTAAGATAAATACCGTGTTCCAATATGGACAAACAAACCCCACAATAATTACCCTTTAATAGGTACTAAGCAGTACACTAAGATACAACTAAGATAGATTCGACCCTACGAATCTTATCGAGTGTAATACACTTTCTCAAATGCTCTAGATACAAAATAACACATGACTCCATAATCTTTGATAATAGATGATGCTTAGAGATCAGTAGATAGATCTTCAAGAGATGAGAGATACTTGCTACAAGTAATCCTTGATGCTTGATCTCGTATGCAAGTGTGGGTAAAACTTCTCCTACTAAGAAATTCATCAAAACACTAAAATGAAAAGAACATGATTAAAGATCAGATGTTATCTGAATATAAAAGTGAAAAACTATTCTAATTGATGCCTAAAACAAGAGAAATGGCTTGGTATTTATAGGCCTGAAAGTTACTGTAGCACGGTTCTGCCAGTTCCATTACCACAATAGAACCGGCCAGTGCAAGCCAAAGGAACCGGCTAATACTGTAGCCAGGTTCTTGGTGGTTCCATCACCATAATGGAACCGGCTATTTATCATGGATAACCCAAATCTTTTGACTAAAACCCATAGTCGCCATCAGTTGGGATTTAGGTCCCATTTGGTTGGTACCCGTCTCCTTAGGATTTGACTTTCAAGCCTAAGAAATCTGCCTGTTTGAATTCCCTGTTATAAAATTTAGGGATGAAGCATGATGGTCCCACACTTTGTGAATCCTCATAACTTGTCCGGGTTTTGAGTTTTGGTGGACCCAAGGTTTGTCTCATATGACATTTTCTATTATTTTCCAATAAATAAAATTATAAAACTTATTATTTTATATTTTATAATATATTTTCTCTCTCTTTATTTATTTTTATCAAATCCAAATCTAAATCCTAATCCAAATTCTAATCCTAATTCAAATCCTAATCCTAAACCCATCTACATGTTGGATTATGTCCACGTAAAATAATATATGTCTAGGAATTTATTTGAGCCTACGAGGACGCACACGTTAATACGTAAAACAATTAATAATAAATATATTAAATGTAATATATTTAAGTGATAAAGCTTAACGAGCGTTAAATGTTAATAAATATTTAATGGGAGTTATATTAGTCATTAATAGTTAAAAGAAGAACTAATATGCAATTATGGAGAAAAAGAAAGTATGAGAATTATTTCTTTTTTCCCTTAGCCAATTATTTCTTAATCTTAAGATGAGGTGGAATAACCTAACTTGCAAGCCAAGTTTAGGAGGCTATAAATAGAGGCTTAGGGTGTTTAGTTTTCTCATAACTTAAAAACCTAAAACCCTAAATCTCTACTCCTTTTTTCTCTCTTGCTCGTGCGATCGACCGAATATCCCTAAGGGATTCGATTTGTGGGTTTTGTTCGATAAAGAGAAACCACAAAGGTCTCAATAGTTGATTTCTTCAAGAACGCGGTGATTTGGTTTGCTTTATCACTACTAGTACTAGCATACTTAATCGTTTGCTACAAACGTATTGTGTGTGTTGAAGTAGAGAGATCTTACTTTAGATCTTGGGTGGTTTTAAGTGTGGTATTATTTATTATACACATGCGTATATTCAAAAACGGTGTCGTTTTCTGTTAAAAGGTGCACGCTTCTTGATCCCTTTGTTAATTACATATTCTATACGTGTTTTATGTTTTTCGTTGCGTACTCGTGATCTTTAATAGTTGTAAAAACCCAACAGTGGCATCACGAGCCATCGTATAGAATTGTAATTACAAAGATGTAAAATTGGACAAATTAGGGTTCTTGGTTAATTTATAAGCCCTTTGGGCGGTTTTATTTATAAATATTAGATCTTTATTGTGGATAAAATTAATTAGACGAACCCTGGGTTGTATGTAATTTTATATGTTAAAATTCGATAGTTTAAATTGTTAATTGGTCGTTTTTTAATTGTTAATTAATTGTTAATTTGATATCCGTGATAAACGCATGCAAGTTTATCATGGATCGATATATGATATATGATCTTGATTTAATTGTTAATTGATCGGTTTTATGTTTATAATTAATTGTTAATTCAGCGTCCATGATAAATACATGCAATTTATCATGGAGGGATATGTGATATAAATCTTGTTAATTGTTAAAGATTTATGCAAATATGATGATCAAGAATTAAAACATAGACATTAAATTTATGTGGTTTCGATCCACGACTTTAAAAGCTAGGGAAGACCTTAGCTATGTCTTTATGGGGCCTAAAGGTTGTTTTAAATTTTATGTGCTATGTGGTATATATTTGTATATGGCTTACGCAATCGATTATATCGATGGATGTGGCCGGAGTTTTTAGGACGAAGGAGCCTTATATGAATATATACATGTTTTAATTATTAGATAATTAGGATCATAATGGATATTTGCATGACTTAATTGTTAAGTGTTTCTTTTGAAATAAGTGTTATATGTATTAGTTTTGTGTTTATGTTGTTTTATTTTAAGTTTGACTTGTGAGAAAATAAAAGGGTTTTTCGGAAAACAAATATAAACATGACTAATGATTATCGAAATAAGATTTATTATGGACTATCTAATGCAAAAGGTCAAAAGTGGATTCGGCTTACATCCGATATAAAATCTTCCATGACTAGACTAGCAATTTATAGTTTATAATGTATTCTTTAAATTAAAGTTTTAATTTTTATCAATGACGTAATTTGCAAAAGTACTATATAGTTGCAAGGATAAGGTATTTAGGAAGTCGTGAATGGTCTAGGGTTTGAATGATTTTTAATCATTCTTTAATCTTTTCCCGCAATAAAATATAAAATCTTTAAGTTTTGGAAACACGTTGAATAGTCAATTTTTAAAAGGTAACACTATTTATACATTAGATGTATAGAAAATAAGTGATACCGTAATAAATAACTTAATTGAGTATAAGTTTTCTATTAAACATTTTATATGACGAGATGTAGCTTGTTCTTCATATTAGTTGCCACATCAAAATTTTTTATACCCTTTAAATAAGTTATTGACATCCAATTTGTAAGAACACTTGCAGATGCTTTTTACTATGCGTGAGACGTATGTAGATTGTAATCCCAATGTGATTATACACTTTTTCGTGAGAGTTAGGTTTTATCAATACAAAGTTCTTTGTATTGACGCTTAACGGTTTAGTGGTGAGACTTAAAACTCGAGGCATAGATGGGATGCATGAAACATGCTTACTAGTATATTATTGTAATAAAGTAAGTCCCATAAGGTTCTAGGAATTGCACCGATGGCAATTATTGATCGTCAATTACCTTTTGAATACATCATTGCTAGCAGATCAACTGATGTGATGGTGGTATGTCAAGTTGGATCCTAGCCTTTAGAAAATTAATTGTTTAAACATGGGTAGTTAATTTTCTATAGGAACTATCTACTACGAAATACTAAAAATTAATAAATTTTGCAATTCTTTTAATACAGTATTAATGCAACGATAAACCGTAAACAAGGGTTTGTTTCTTTCTTGAAGAAGTCAAACTAAGACTCCTTTCCTTGTAAGGAACAAGGAGACTTGTTCCTGTCATCTTTCTTGCTCCGGAAAGTTATAATAGGAACGTAGAAATTGTTCTAATGTAATCAAACTCATAGTAACTTAATGTTTAAGAAGATTGCATGACTTTATTCTTCTACTTAATAGTTTTCCATCACCATTATTCAGTGGGTGAATTAACATTGAAACATTTAAGACATATGTATAAACTTAGTGAACATTGTCCTTAAAGCTTTCAATGATAAATCTTTATGTAAGATGCTTTTTGAGTCTCTTGATGAGGAATTACCCAAACTTCCGAAATGTGGTAAAGGCAATCTAGGATAATGTATATAGTTGTTTGTCTTAACTCAAATTTAACGACGAGAAATGCAATGCATATATTTTCAAGTTAATAAATAGAATTGTTGGCATAGGTCCCTCATCTACATAGTAGAAAATTTTGAAATCCAAGTACATTGCTACTGGTATGTGCTCAACTACACATACCTTTTACCTATAAAAACGAGCCTAAAATGACCAAAATATATCAAAAATGCATTGTATTTGTGTGTTTTGTGATTTATGATGTGCAGGTACGGATATATCACAAAAAGGACAAAAACAAGGCCAAAACCGAATAAAACCGAGCAAGAGATTGGAAAGAGCGCGAGAGTCGAAGTCGAAGACGTATTCATCATAAATGGGCCAACCCGATCCATGTTAATGGGCCAAGTCAGCCCATTAAGCCATTTATACAAAGCCCTTAAACAACTAAAGCCCAAAACCTTTTAATCCTAAACCCGGCCCAAATGGCCCAAAGCCACTTAACACCTAAACCCAACACCCCGTTAACCCTTAACTAAAATCAGTGTTCTAAAAGGCGCGCCTTGGCGCCGCAAAGGCGTCGCCAAGGCGTGAGGCGTAGCCTCGCCGTTACGATATGGACCTTGGCGTTGGCGTTAGGCGTAGCGTGAGTCAAGGCGTCAAAAGGCGCGCAAAGGCACGCTAAATTGCAAGGCGTGGCGCCATTTTTAGAAGCTTTTAGAAAAAAAAAATTGGGCTATTTTGTATTTGGGCTATTTCTTTTTGGGCTTAGTAATTTTTAACTCAATTTTAAGTAGTAGTGAGTATATGACTACAAGTTCATATTGCTTTTATGCATAGCACCTTTTGTAAACTCGATATGTATATGAAATATGATATTATTATATAAATTTATAAATATTATTTTGCCGCTATAGTCACGCCTTGAAATACGCCATGGCTTCGCAAAGGCTCCTAAGGCTTGAGGCGTGGCCATGCCGCCACGCCACGCCTCACGCTATTTATAACCTTGACTAAAATACCCTAAAACTGTTACAAAGTTAGTCCTTGGGGACCACACTGTGAGTCCCTAACCTTTTTCCCGTTAGTCCACAAGTCTCTTACCCCGTCACCAACTTCTCTACCTTAACATTGTTTATCCCAAACACACAAATTAAAACTATAATACAAAAAAATTCCTAACATCAAACCCGCCAAAGACCAAACACTATTCACCCATCTCTGTACACTTTTACTGCACACCGACTAATAAAACCTCTTAAATATTTCTTCCAAGAAAATGACAAACCACGCTGGCAATCCCATGAAGATTGATTGGTCAAGACATGATCAAGGGCTGTGATGAGAGATAAAGAAGCACAAATAGATTCAAGGGCTGAGATTGATTGCTTGGAGAGCACTCCCATTCTCCTCACATAAGAAACACACCTCAAGGCCTAGATGCTTCTCAAGACCACTATAAATAGGGAGGCTTATCACACAGATTGGAGATTAGATTAAGAGGAGAGTAGCTTATTTATAGCTTATTTGTCATTTACCTTTATGTAATTTCAGTTTTAAAAGCATTGTACTCCATTTAAAGTTTAATGAAAATTCTGTTTTTGTCTTAAAATCTGTCTTTACTCTTTATGCATCTTTAGCTTATTCAAGTTTTAAAAGTCATTATTATAAGCTTAATATTCAAGTTTTAAAAGTCATTATTATAAGCTCTAAAAAGCTCTTTCATACTGTTTAAGCTACTACTTACTCTTACTTATAAATCAGAAAATTCACCCAAAAAAGTACCTCAGCTTATTTGGATGATAAGCCGGATTTGGATGGGCTTATAGACCTTACTAGCTTGTGCAAACAAACTAGAGCTTGTTGATAAGCTATTTTGAGCATTTACATCCTTGTTTTGAGCAAAGGATAAAGGTACTCTTCATTTTCATTTTATTGCTTATTTTATGTTTTTGCTTATTTCTGCTTATAACTGCTTATTTTATGTTTCTATTTGCTTTAATATGCTTATTAATGTTGCTTATTGTTTATTTGTGCTTTGTTATAGCTTAGATCTCTTTTGTTCATGTTTTTCATATAAACTGTTGAAAAAAAAGCCAAAAATATGCCCATTAGTCTAGCTTATTGTTAAGTGCTTATTGAAGGTTGTTATCTGCTTATTAATGCTAAATACACTTAGTCTATAATCTGCTTTTACAAATCTAAGCTTAAAAACAGTTTAATCTAGCTTAAAATGAAATCAGTTTTGCATAAAGGGGTGTTTGGCACAAGCAGTACTAACCTATGTTAGTACTGCTAGTTAGCCTTTTGACCTCTAAGCCAATTTTGATTAGCTTAAAGTAGGTCTTTAAATTAGTTTATAAGAGTTTTCAAAGTCTAAATCTCATAATTAAGGTTTTGTCTATTTAAGTTTGAAATCTGAGATCATAAGTCCCAGATTCTATGCTTATATGGTTAGATCTTTGTATGTTGCTTTATGGTATTGTACTTGTAGTCCTAAGAAAAACGACATTTGTCCCATCATCGACATCTGAAATTTAGAGCTCATCTCTTTGGAAAATATGTTACACGCATTATGATCAGTTGAGGCAAAAATGATGTCATCTACGTATATTTGAACTAGTAGAATATGTTTGCCTGATTTGCGTGTGAATAACGTTGGATCCACGACACCCTTGAAGAAATTGTTAGCCATTAGGAACTTTGATAGTGTGTCATACCACGCCCTTGGTGCCTGCTTTAGCCCGTAAAGAGCCTTCTTCAGACGATAAACGTGTGTAGGATTATCCGGGTCCTCAAATCCTTCAGGTTGACTGACAAAGACTTCTTCTTGAAGATCACCATTCAGAAAAGCAGTTTTGACATCCATCTGGTAGATGATCATATTTTTGGTTGCTGCATTGGCAATGAATATCCTGATGGCCTCTATCCGTGCAACGGGTGCAAACGATTCTTCAAAATCAATACCCTCCTCTTGACGATATCCCTTTGCTACTAACCGAGCTTTGTTTTTCAGAACATCACCATACTCATCAAGCTTCACTTTGTAGATCCACTTGAGAGAGATAACCATTACATAGACTAGGCGAGGTACTAATTCCCATACTTCAAGTCGATCAAACTCGTGAATTTCATCTTGCATGGCTTGAAACCAGCAGTCTTCTATCACGACCATTTTGAAATTCTTTGGTTCGAGTTTTGACAGTTCAGTATGGAAACAACACCATAGAGCATCGGAAGCTAACTGTTTTCTGGTGGATACCGGACGAGAAGGATTACCAACTATACTATCAAGAGGGTGATCTTTGGACCATTTTATGAGATGAGCTGGTGGTTGATTAACTTGGTTGGGTTCAGCTATACTAAATTCCCTGATGATGACTGTGCAGAACCTGGTTCTCCAGTAAAAGGGTTATTTGAGGGATGAAGGGTAGATTGAGTAATTGGGGTGTCTTTGATAGTAGGTCCAATTGCAACATTATGTTGAATGACTGTAGGTTGTATTCCAGATGAATGACGTGTGAAAAACTTGGTGATTGTTGCATCTTGAGCAAATTTTGTAGACACAGATGTACCTGGTGGAACAACATGAGCGTTAACAGCAGTAGCCGAAGGTATTGGTTCATCGACTCTAGTTACTTCAAAGTATTCATCGAACATAGGTTGAAATAATAACTCCAGATCTTTATCCGTCGATAGAACATAATTAGTTGCATGGACCTGATTAGGTATGAGCCCTGAACTGAATTGTCCAGGCGTCATCGACATATGCTCGGGTCCTGAATTGATGTGTACAGGAGCCATTTGACCATTTGAATACAACATTAAATTCCATATTCTCTCCCTTTAAAATTGCAAATGTGATTTCCATTTTTGATTGCACAAGAGAATTTAAATACAAGCTAATGTCGTTGATCCACTTGTTGACTGAACGAGCATGGGAAGATATGAACATTGTTGATGAGAATGGTCGTGACAAGAAGATTTCTCTTCTTTTGAAGATAAAGCGCACTGAAGCGTACACTTTTCTTTTAGCCGAGGAGCGGGGCCTGAAGTGTCATCTACAGACGCCATTCTGATGAAGAACGAGGCCTGAACTGATGAGAACAGACGTCATTATTTGATATAAATGCATTACTCTCCATAACCCATGATAGCTCCAAAGTGATCATTTCTGAATCTGACTTTCCCGAGGAACTTTTCCACAGACTTCTTTAGCTTTGAACGATTCCCCATCATATGTTTTGAACAGCCTGAGTCCAGATACCAAAGGACGATCTGTACGACCTGCATTTAAAAACAGTCGAGTGTGGAGGGTTTGGAATTTCGGATTCCCAAATTTGGTTGGGGTCCTGTTGGTTAGTAGAAATAGTAGTACATTTCACAAGAACCCTAGTTAAAGGGCATTGTTCTCCTAAGATGAACATCTTTTCTTTCCCCGTGGTCCCATGAGGCCAACCAATTGTGTTCCGAGGAGAATTTTTTTCCCTGTGGGTCTCCTTGATTAACCAACATTAGCGAACACTTTTTCCTGATGCTTTCCAAACTAGCTTGGTTTCTTTGTTCAAGCCATTTACAGGACAATTTATCCCTTTACTTCCAAACCTGTTTGACCTTGTTCAAGCCATTTTTAACAATGGGGGTTGCATTCACAGAATTCAAAGGTTTAATAACACACATATCATGATTTGCAGACATTAAGCATTTGTTACACGTTTTGCACACAAATTCAGAATTCGAATTAATTACAACATGCTTAGAGCTAATGCTAGACTCAACTCGATTCACTTTTGTCCATACAGACTTATTTGTCATAGGATGGTCTTCTACAACCGTACAAAAAAGGATAAAACGTAAAAAAACGTGTGAAAACAGGAATATTAAAGGTGGTGGTAGGAGCTTAAGTTCTCAAGTTGAGTAAATGAGGGTAAAGTAAAAGAAAGTGATAAGATATAAAAAACTCATGTTCTCAAGTTTTTTTTAAACTTAGAAAGTGAAAGTAAATGAGTGAAAGATAAATGATTTTGTTAACAGAACTTTCACTCCACTTTTGGGGTGAAACACAATATTACTTCTTTTACTTCCACTTTCTTTACTTTGATTTTACTAAACTTCCCTCTTATTTTTTCTTGAGAACACATTGAAGAAGTGAGAAGAAGTTGGAAAAAGTGAAAGTTTATGTCTAAACTATTGAAGAGGTCTTAAGTGTTTCTTAGCACTTATGTCTAAAAAACAAACAAAAACTTCAGCCGGCAGACAAAAGTGGCAAAAAGAGCGCTTTTTAGAAGAAAAAAAACAAACAAGACCTAAATTGTGTAAATTTGATCAAAAAAATCCGCTATCTCAGTTTTCATCTTCCTCGCAAACAAATACACTTTTTTTACTAGCAAGGCTATCTGGCCCAGTGGCCAAATGGTCTCTCCACTGAATCCGATAAGGTGAGTGGTGGCCGGAACCATTTGATCCCTTATCTCTTTGCGGAGTTTTATGAAGCAATGTTCATACAAGACTTCTGAGGATGCCCCGCCGTCAATATATACCCTATGCACAAAATGTCCGCCCATTTCGACTTCGATGATCATTGGGCCCTCCGTCCCGTCTTCTTCCCTCAGAGGTGGAAAGGACATTGCCGTCTCCGGAGAGAAGCTTTGGGTAATCCTGGGCTTGGCCACTCTTTCCCATGGTTGGATCATTAGTATAGTTAGAGGCTTATCCTTTCCGGACGCTTCCCCTTTTTTCGGCGCTTTCGGCTTGTCGTTCTGTTTTAATTCCTTGATGAATTGCGACAATTTTCCGGCCTTGATCATTTCATCTATTTGCTTTCTCAGCTGCATGCATTCGTTCGTGTTATGTCCCGTATCTGAATGAAATTCGCAGTATTTGTTCGGATCCCTTTTTTCCACCGGAGTTACCATTGGGGGTGGGGCTTTGAACTTTCCTTTTTCCAGAGCGAAAATTTCTTTTGGCGTTTTGGTGAGGAGTGAGAATCTATCTGGCTTACGATCCGGTCTTTGTTTGTTTTTGAAGCCTTTCTTGAAATTTGGTTTGTTCCCCCCCTCTGACGGTTTCCATGATGAAGATGCTTTTCTTTGGCCGTGACTGAGTGCATCAACTTCCCCTTGTAGGAAAGACGTAGTCATTCTATACATTTCGTCCATAGATCTCGGAATTCTTTCGATCATAAACCCGGAGATTCTCATGCATTCCAGAGCTCCTTCTACGTCCAGGACTTCTGCCTTATATCTTTCCATGAAGTCTTCCGTAGATTCTCCGTCTCTTTGTTTGATGTGATGTATCTCCACCGGATCTTTGATGTGCTTTGTTTGCTGAAGATAGTTTTCCCTAAACGCTGTTCTTAGATCTTCATAGCTATCGATCGACTCTTTTGGTAGCTTGTCAAAGTAAACTTTAGCATTCCCGGTGAGGTTAGTTTGAACATGTTGCACCATGTCGGTCATTATAGGCCAACTTCTGTTTTTGCGGCCGATTGAAATAGCTTTAAGTGATCCTCTGGATCTCCACTTCCATCGTATGTTTTGACATGGCTAGGCATCCTAGTCCTCGGGAGACTAAAATGCCGGATCCGAGATGTGAAAGGGTTTCTTTTCTCACATGTCCAAGGCTGGGAGAGATCGTCTTCATAGATGCTCGATCTATGTCTTCTTGATTTAGATTTCCAGTGACCCCCTTCACTATCTTCACTCTCTGAATATTGGCTAGTCATACGAGATGGTGTTCCCTTTTGTTGACGCCTTCTTGCTTCTTCTTCAGTTCTTTTTGCTTGGGGACTCCGTTGACGACTATCAGAACGTGCGAATGTAGGTGGCTACTTTCTTCCCAACCTATTGAACACGCCTCCTTCTTTCCATGGCCGGGGCCGTGGTGAAGGTGATCTGTACTTCTTAAGTCTTTTGAAAACACTGGCATGTGGTGGCGGGCTTCGGGAATGCCTATCTCCATGCCTTCGTCTGGGCTCTGTTCGGGCGGTTGGTGTCTTAGATTCAGAGTAGTGCGACTCTTCACGGCTTCTTATCTTAATTCAGGACTCTTCGCCATAGATCAGTCGTGCTTTCACTGCGTTGAGTTTGTCTTTCTGCTCTTTTTCTTTTTGCATCTTTTCGGCGAAGAGCGGCAAGAGTTGGTGATAATTTTTGTCGCACATTTCCCTAAGAACCTCGTCAGACATAGGTTCCTCGAGACCCTAGGGACCATCCCTTCCCCCTGTGTTCCTCACGGCGGATGTGGGATTGTTTGTGATTTGTTGTTCGTGAGTGCTCATGGTGAGTTTTTAAAGAATCATGGTTGCGTAAGCGATCCCACGGATGGCGCCACTTGTTAGTACAAAATTCGTGTCGGGTTTGGCAAGGTGTTGAAGTTCTTTGTCGGGCCGGGCCTCCAAGTGACTTGAGTGCTTGATCTTGTACTAGAGCAAGAGAAAGTATAATTAAAAGAGATATTGTTGGGATATGTCCATATCATAAATAAATATACGGCTGGAAATATGTGAGCCTATGGGGGCACACACGTATACACAGAGGATACGTTTATTAATGTAATTAATATATATATATTGTATATTAATTATATTAATATGTTTCACGAAATAATTAAACGGTCTCTAATTTATAACGTTAGACGATATAATTAATTAATAGATATTAACAAGTGAGGGACTTATTAGTACGAAAACCAAACCCGTGAGGTGTTGGTTGTGACCGGTCGAACAAGGAAAAAAAGAGGGGTCCGAATGTCTTTTTTAGCAAACAAGAGAAGGTGTTTGAGTATGACTTGGAGAACAAGTCTTGTGGCTATATATACATTCATTCGGTAGATATAAGGATATATAACTTTTATGTCAAAGATATACCCTAAAAGGTCAGTTGACTCTCATTGATGTTGTAGGATCCTGCGCATGGGATATATGATATATATGGCACATGCATACGTAATCACTACTTAATACTATATGTATGAATGTAGTACAATATGTATGCATGATATATACATGCGAAGTTTTATTCCCTTTTCCTTGATTCAGTTGCAATCGTAAGATAAATAAACCTCAAAGGGTTTTGTTGTTCGACAATATTGAAAATCAAGAACAATAGTGTTCGATTGTTTTATCGTGAAGCAAAGACTAGCATCCTAACGTATCTCGGTGATGTGTAGTGTATTGCACACACCATTGATTTTACTACATTGTGTAATTTAAATAGTTTTGCATGTATTCTATTTATACACTCGCGTATATTCAAGAAGTGTTTCATTATGCTAAAAGGTACACACTTCTTGATCCCTTTGTTAATTACATATTCTATACGTGTTTATGTTTTCCGTTGCGTACTCGTGATATATTTAATGGTTAAATAGATGTAAAAACCCAACAGTGGCATCACGAGCCATCGTATAGAATTGTAATTACAAAGAATAAAATTGGACAAATTAGGGTTTCGTGATTAATTTAATGCCCCGCTGGGCGTTTTCGTTAAAAAGATTTGATCTTGATGGTTAATAATAAATTAATTAGATGGAATCTAGGTTGTATGCAATTTTATATAAAACATCGATGATTAATTGTTAATCGTTTTAAGTTTTTTGTTAATAGTTTAATTTGGAGATCCATGATATAAATCATGCACATTTTCATGATTAAATATTTAAATCTTGTTAATTTGTTAAAAGGATTTGGTTTAAATATGATCAAGATTCAAATAATTTTAAATATTTTCTTAATTGATAAGATACATGATTCAAGAATTCGGGAAGACCTTTATTATTGAATTATTGGGGCCTATAATAGTTAAAAGATTTATGTGCTATGTGGTGTATATTTGTATAAGGCTTACGCAATCGATTTTGTCGATTAATGTAGCCGTGGAAGTTTATAGGATGAAGGAGCCTTATATGAATATGTGCATGTTTTAATTATTAGATAATTATGATCATATTTAATGTTTGCATGCCTTAATTGTTAAGTGTGTTTAAATAAATGTTATTTAGTTTAGTTAATGTTTATATGTTTTATTTTAAGTTCTTGACTTGTGAGAAAATAAAAAGGGTTTTTTCGAAAAAAACATAAAGATGACTAATGATTATCGAAATAAGATTTATTATGGACTATCTAATGCAAAAGTCAAAAGTGGATTCGGCTTACATCCGGATAAAAAAAAAAGATCTCCTTGACTAGACTAGCAATTCATAGTATTGTAATTTATTCATTAAATTAAGTTTTAATTTTTATCATGACTTAATTTGCAAAAGTACTTACAATAGTTGCAAGACAAGTTCGGGGAGACTCATCAAGACTTCGGGTCTTGTAGACATCATTACCCTATAAAACCTGACTAACGTTTGTAGTTTCCCTTACCTTGCATACTATTAGGAAGTCGCGAAATGGTTCTAGGTTTTTGGAAAATGAATTTTTTAATCATATTCCTTAATCTTTTCCCGCGATAAAAGGAACATTTTTATATATTTTAAAGATTCGTTGAATCGTCAATTTTTAAGGGCTCACTATTTAACGATAAGTACAATGAAACTAGCTGATAATCGTAATAATAACTTAAGCTGAGAATAAAGTTTTTATTAAAATCTATGATACGAAGATGTATGCATGCTTCTTCGTACATATTTGACACGTCAAATAAAATACTATTTTTCAACTAAGTTGTTGCCATCCAATTTGTAAAAACACTTGTAGATTGCTCTTTACTAGCGTGAACGGTGTAGAATTTGCATTCTCAATGTGATTATACACTTTTCCGTGAGACGGTGAGTGTTACATAATCACAGTTTTGATGGACGACTTAGCGTTGTTGTGGTTAGACCTATTAACACGCGGCATAGATGGGATGAAACATGCTTACTAGATATTATTGTAATAAAGTAAGTCTCAAATGTTTTAGAGTAACAAATGTTTAGTGAAATTATCATTTCCTTTATCGTTGATTACCTTTTGAATACACCATCACTAGCAGATCAACTGATGTGGTGGTGGTATGTCAAGTAGGATCCTAACCTTAGAAAATTAATTGTTTATTTGAAATAAAACATTGTAGTTTAATTTCTTCAATGATTATTACAAAAAATAACTAAAATTGAATTTTGTGATTCTATTAATAGTATTAATGCAAAGTAATAAAAACCGTAAACATTGTGTTTCTTTATCAAAGAAGTCAAACCGAGACTCCTTTCCTTGTAAGGAACATGGTGACTCATTCCTAATATCTTTCTTGCTCTACAAAGTTATAATAGAAACGTAAGAATTGTCCAAATGTAATCAAACTCATAGCAAGCTTAAAAGTTAAGTATATTGCATGACTTATATTTTTATATAGATTTCATGGTGAATATTTTGAAAGATATAAGACATAAAGATAACTAGAGAATATGTTCTTAAAGCTATCAAATGGTAACATCTTAATGTAAGATGTTTTATGAGTTCTTGATTAGAAAAATACCATTATTACCGCAATATGGTAAAGGCAAACTAGGATAATATATCTAGTTGTTTGTCTTAATCCAAATTAAAAAGGAAATTGCATGCCCAATTTTCAAGTTAATCAATAGCATTGATGGATAGTCCCTCATCTGCATAGTAGAACTTTTGAAATCCAAGTAAATGTTACTAATTTAGATTTCAAATAGAGTTGGAAATAAATAGATCACTATTTGTTTTCATTGGTTATGGAACACTTGCAATGTTGTCAAATCCAGTGGGAGCATCCCGATTATTTCTGAACAAGACATTCATGTGATGCTGTCGAATTCAGTGGGAGCTACAAGGTTCTTTATCTTGGTAGTAACCTAGATTATTTCTTGTTTATCTTGAGATAATATATAATTTTCCGACTATAGATACTTATGTTTTTAAGGATAGTCAAGTGTTATTTCTTGTTAAACAAAGTGGTTCTATATCTACTTGTAAAGCTAATATCTGTGACACTATCATATTGTCTGTATAAACAAACGAATGTCGTGTGGTTTTACTATGTGTATGATGTTGTGCCATGCACAAGTGGGAGAAATCTTTATTGTGTGCAAGGTACAACACATGACAATAACGATATGATTAAAGGTTCTCTTGACCGTAAGGTAAGAAACAATATGTCGAGATATGAATTAAAGACTACTTCAAGTAAAATGTTTATGTGTTTTTGGAATGTCCAAAATAATGAAGTAATCTTGATTTAAAGACTACTTTGAGTAAAAGGTTTATGTGCTCTTGGAATGTCCCAAATAATGAAGTAATCTTGATTAACTTGAAATTACTACTGAAGCCAAGAGTTGACGTTCAGAATTACTTTAGTTAAATATGTTTATGTTTATTGTAAAATAATAAACATTAAGTCCGTTAAATGTTAAAAGACTTATAACATAAAGTAAACGTTCAAAAATTACTTTAGTTAAAAATGTTTAAGTTTAATGTAAATTAATAAACATGAAGTCCTTTAAATGTTGAAAGACTTATAACATAAAGTAAGTTATATCTTCTGGCTATGACATGAACAAAAGTCCTTGAATTGTTCAAAGGCAAAATAATGTATGGTTAACATGGATAGAGTTCTTGAACTAGTTAAAGCCATATACATTATTGCATGCAAATAGGTTTTAAATACTATATATTCAATTTGGTTTGACACAATTGATTAGTATGTAACCTAAAATAATATTAAGTTATATAAAGATTGTGGTAAAGTTCTACATAAAAGTACTCAGAGAATATCACATATTTATGGTATGTCTTGGGATTGAATCAATTTATTTGGAATTATTTGATTTTGATAAATTAAATATATCTCCTTCCGAATTGGCAAGGTTTGATATTGGTATGTCTTGAATATACTCAATATAACTCCAACCTAAAAGGTTAATAACACATCTAAATTTGTTAAAAGTCTTATGAAGAATGATATTAACAAACTAAACTCAGGAACTGTCAATGTATCATGTAATTGCTACTCAGCATGCTAAGTAATTATAGAAGAGTCTTTAATTACAAAAGGCAAGTGAGAGCGTTTTTTAGATCTGAAAGAGATAAAAATACAAAATACATAACCTTCTAAACATACTAGTGAATATCATATCGAGGCTTTAAATGTTAAACCTTATAATGATACAATTTTCTTTCATAGATCCGCAAGGATACCTTAAATACTTGATTGATAAATGTTATATCAATATTGAGGAATATGAGTCACAAGATCATGGAAACCTGTTAAGTTCATTTATATGAATTTTGAATTAAGGTATATGGTGTAACCATTAATATGCATTGTTGAATTTTGAATTTGATAAATGACTCAAACTATGAATGTTAAGATGCTGTCCATAAGATAATCAGTTTTAGAACTTGATTGATCTTTAACTAAACAATTAGACTGTAAAGTTAGAATGAGTTTTAAAAGAGAAGAAAAACCCAAGTGGTTATGTTCTTAGTTTCAAACTCATAAGGACAATGTTGTACACATATTTAATGCATGCATTATGATAGAATTTTTAATCATACGCAAGCAATTGTTTTTTTGATTAAATATTCTTTCTATGCACATTAATTATATAAAGCTGGTTGATTGTCATACTAGTGATCATATTGATGAAATATGACAATGGAATTTAAAACTCTTCCTTAAATGATTGCTATTGCGAGGACGGGTTAGTAATCAAAGGAGTTTATGAATTCATATAATCTTTATAAAGTGTACAAACGGCAAGACATATATGTATGGTCATTGCAAGTATCTAGAGTATTATCTTTTGTTATTGTTAAATAAAGATTAATAACTCTCGTGTATTCCTAAAACTATGGGAATAGTATTTGTTCAGGTTTCCTTCACATGAAAAGATTTAGGAAATTAATGTACAACTTGAAATATTATGTTCATATGCTATGAAAATAGGCGGTATATAATCTAACTCATTTTTGACATACCATTTAGAAAATCTCAATGGATGCATATCTTTAATAAGATGGGACATGAATGAAATCTTGAGTTAGACTAAAGGATTTGTTATGTACATCATATTGATGTTAGAAATTGTTGTATCATCTTGAATGCAGATGATTTCGACAATTGGTATTTAGTCGATAGTTATTAATAATTTAGAATTGAATATTTTTAATGGAATATGTTTGGATTTGGAATTCTTTCTTAGATTATGGATTTGTCCATAGTAATAAAAATCTAAGGATATATATTTACCAACAATTTGTTGTGCAATTAGAATAAACCAATGAACTTGGAGTTCATGAGGTGTCAAACATTATTAACAGAATATTCATTGTTTACGGATTTTAAAAGCATGGGGTTGTTTGTGTACACGGATGCTAAATCGATTTGAGATGACACTCAATAACTTGTCATGGTATTGATTTCATTTTTGTTGATGAAATGTGATATAGTTGTGCTCAAACTGTGAGCTTAGGTGCATTTTACTTATAGGAATAAAATGCTTTACACTTTTGGAATGGTGTGAAAGAATGATTGTTTTCACTATGTTGATGAGATATAGTGGTCAATATTAAGATTGTGGATATACACGTACAAAACATTCATCTAGATTTTCTAGAACTTCACTAATTGAATTCTTTGAAATAAGTATCTCAAGAAATTCCTAAAGAATCAAATCTAGTTGAAATTATGAAATCTAAGCCTTGTCAACAAGTACGATTGTCGTATCTTGAGGCATGATTTGTCAACTAGAATTATCATGCATTTGATCTATTTAGTATTTGGATAAGGGATGTTTAGACAATTTTATTAATGATAATGATACGAGGTATGTGGGTTATATTTAATATAAATTGTGTCCTATTTAATATAAATTGTGTCATATATTTGCATGTTTAATCCATGAATAATATTTATTATTCTAAATTAGTCCATTGTCGATTAACAATATGAGAATATTGTTAAATTAAGACAAATCTGAGTGATTGGTGATATCTTGGATATTAAAGGATGTGTCCGCCAAACTCACATGATATTCATAAGATGAATATTGGACTTCCCCAACTAACAAGATTATCACTTTATGGATCGGCGTCATTAAGTGAATCTTGTAAGTGATTTTAATTTACTAAATCCTTAGACTTGAGATACAAGTAGGTCTTGCATATGTGGATATTCCTTCTTGATATAGTTTAAGTTATCCTGAACAAGGTGACTAATAAGGGCTATTTCAGAAGTGTTTGTGAAACATGATGACTTGACACTTGTAGTCAATATAGAATTTGTTCCTTCAATAGTTGAAGTATGATGCCACTGGGCCCCTCGTAGGGTTAATCAGATGTATGTGTGGCCGCACCCAAAAACTCAGGTAGATATGTCTCAATGATTTTTGGTAATCTTGATTAATCATATATACGAGAAACAGAATCGTTAAATAATGGAATGACTTTGATCCATATCCATTTTTAACACGGTATCGGAAACAAAGGGATTGTAAATACTTAAATCATTTAACTGTGACTTTATGAAGTACACTCAGGTATTTCTGGGAACATTGGCGTGTTGCTAGACGCTTACCAATGTTGTTATATTTATTTGTGACATGTCCAAGTGGGAGCTGTTGGGATATGTCCATATCATAAATAAATATACGACCGGAAATATGTGAGCCTATGGGGGCACACACGTATACACAGAGGATACGTTTATTAATGTAATTAATATATTTATTGTATATTAATTATATTAATATGTTTCACGAAATAATTAAACGGTCTTTAATTATAATGTTAGACATTATATTTAATTAATAATAAGTGAGGGACTTGTTAATACGAAAACTAAACCCGTGGGGTGTTGGTTGTGACCGGTCGAACAAGAAAAAAAGGAGGGGTCCGAATGTCATTTCTAGTAAACAAGAGGAGGTGTTTGAGTATGACTTGAAGAACAAGTCTTGAGACTATATATACACC